>CAVLEF010000240.1:0-194058 GCA_963661955.1 Leptosia nina
TATAGATTAACTATATGTAAGTAAGTATGACTTACGTTGTCAGTTTCTTCAGATGCCTTTTCTGCATTTTCGGGCTCAGATGGTACAGAACAGCACGTATCCAAATAGTGATCGCAGTTATTACGTACCCTGCAAATTTTATCGTTATATGTAGATCATTTGTCGCTTTGTTAGCAGATAAACTTGATAGATAAACTATTATATACTTAGCAACAATACTATATGAGGCCGCTAGAGACAGAGTAGCCTAACTGCAATTTTGCGAATTGAATTATTTATATTTTTATAGTCTAAAAATATTAATCTACAAGAGTAGGTACAGTAATCGTAAATTATTAAAATAATGCTTTCACAAATAATAGTACTCAATTATTTTCCACTTTGGCCACACTGCCTCTAGCCGGCTCATATTATGTAAGTTGATGCTTTAAAGGAATACATATGAAGTTTCTAGGTTCGAGTCCGGGAAAACCATTCTTAATGTGGAGCGGAGTTACTATGCTATTTTATAAATTATTGTAGTCGTGAAGGAGTTTCGTTATAATTTGTATCTTAAAGGAGAAAGAAAAAAAAACTTGTTCTCCCTATGAAGATTGGCAGACATATTTTTAAATCCGTTTCATTATTTGATTATATTTACATGTAATGTAAATTATTACTAATTTAACTATTTGAGTTGGTGTTTAAAACCGTTAAATGTCGTACTTAAAAATCGTACAGTTTAAAAAAAACACTTTAATGCTTAAAAACGCGAATTATATTAGTTAAACTTATTTAAAATATTTTAACTACGACCCGACGTATACAAGTTCCCCCGTGACCCACGGCTGCAAAGCATCCGAAACGTCGGGCCGTAGTTAAAATTATTTCAATGAGTTTAACTAATGTGTTTCGCGTTTTAAACCGTTAAGTGTTTATCGAAATATTGCTCGAGGACTACAGACAATACTTAGGAATTAACTCGCGTAGACTACAAACAATATTTAATTACCCAATGTTAACAAGCTTCTTTTCGTTAGAGTTGATGTTGTCTTGACATGAAAACATGGAAGTACAGACTCCGTGTCGACCGTCGTCCATGGTGCAGGCTTCACCAGATTCTATGAACAAAAAAAGCAATGTTTACTCTATACTTTAATATATAAAGCTGTAGAGTTTGTTTGTTGTTTGAATGCGATATTCTCATTTCGTCGTGACTATTGCGAGATTAGTGCGTTTAACTTAAAGAATTCAACATTATAATATAAGTATAGACTCTAATAAGTTTGAAAACATACAGCAGATGTAAGCATGTCCCACTTAGGATAAACAGAATTTTTCTTAAAAGTCTAAGAAACTTACTTGGTAATGATTCAGCCGAAGGTTTCTCCTTGAAGATTTCAGCCAAGAAATTGTCAATATTATCACCGAAAACTTCCACAATTAATAACAATAAAAATATTTTCTTTGCCATATTTAAGATGCAACATAAGTTAGACACTATAATATTATATTTAACTTATTTTCAAATAAACTATGTGTTTCATTGAGTGATGATTAGATACTTACTGAAAACAATGAGACACGCTTAATATATTTGACTTTACAGTTGCTGATAGCAGCGATCATAGTGGTGTGCGTAGAATCCCTAACTGAGCCATATTTTAGGGGCTTGGGGCCCCAATTAATAAGGTGAACTCTTACAGAATATGTAAAGCTTACGTAAAAAATAATTTTATGAATATCACTTGTTTCATACCATTTTGCAATCATACAATCATTTGATAGTAGGTTAGCTACTGTAATCTAGAAGTACAGTGTAAACGATAATTTAAACACTTTTAATGGATCAAAACACGAAATATTGTTCTATAACTGTTGGTCGCTTCTTTACAATAACTATTTTAACTACTACCCAAAATTACGGACTCTTTGCAGCAAGCAAGCGCCATCTGTTTCGGTATTGAATCTTGAAGACATTCTACATTGTTTTGCGGTCTTAGTTTTTTATTAAAATGTTTAACACCAAAATAAAAGACATATAATCAAATTTACAAATAAACAATTTAATTTAACTTTTGCTACATTAAATATTATAATAAATAATCAGTAAATGAAAGAAAAAAGCATAGTAAGCTTGTGCTATGCAACCTTTTACATCTGCGGGGCTTTTAAACAATGTTTGGGGCCTCAGGAGTTACAAGTACGGTCCTTATTTGCCCTATTTATACGATAGTAAACATTTTTTATCCTTAGCGATGATTGATCCACAGATGAAAAAGCCGGGAAGTTAAATCATGTTTGGGTTTCAGTCTGTGGATTTCCGATTATCCAAGGCCAAAAACTAGGTCAATAGTGCATCTTGTTTAGATGCTATAGGCTGAGGTACTTCACCCTCTGCCCTATATCATTACAAGAAGTCAAATAATATCGCTCGAATTAGCTCGGCCTCTGAAGGTGCCACAGAATATCAGAGTTGGGACTGATGTCCCAACATAGCTGAGTGGCTTTCAGAGGCAACTATATTGATGTAATAATTTTATTTATTTTAGCTTTATTGTTCATACTATATACCACAAAAACTACAAGAGAAAAAAACTTACATACTAACTTTCAAATTAATACGGCCTTATCCCTAAGCAGCGATCTCTACCTGGCAAAGTACAGGAGAAATAAAAAAGGCTTCAAGTGTAAGAAACAATGAACAAAAAGCAAACTAATATAGAAGTTAAAAACATTTTTTATTTTTTAAAAAAATAGGTATTCTCTTCTTGCTATTGTTAGTTAGATTAAGTTTTAATTGTTGTGTTTCCGAATAAACGTATTACTATTATATTTAAATAAAACACTTTAACGGTTTAAAATGCGATATATATTAGTTAAACTTGAAAATCATTTTGAACTACGGCCCGACGTTTTGGATGCTTTGCAGCAGCATGGGGAGACATCAGACGGTGACTGTTTGTGCCCGCGTTTTAAACTGTTTAATGGTTACTCGCGTGAACTACAGACAGTATTTTATTCTATTCTAATCTAAAATTAATTCTCTAGAGTACAAATTATAATGGCGTAACTTGTAATAATCGTCATTAATTTTAGGGAACCGTTAATTATGACCATATTTGTCTTATGTCTCTACAGTCTTAAGAGGACACGAGACAAATATGGACTATCTGTTTTTATTTTAAACCGCTTTGGTCCTTGACGTTTGTTCACAAAATACTGAGTCGTATGTTTTCTTTCTTAAAATGAACTGAAAACCTTTTTGTTCCCATTACGCAAGGGGGAAACCGATTACTGTGACTGTTTTATTGATATCATTTCAAATCGGGGGCCTCAATCGAAACATTTCACAAATTTTTTTATGTTTCCTCGGAATCGAACCTCTCGTGCTTTGTGTGCACAACACGGTTTTTGTGATTTAAAAAGAGAAATATTTTGTGGACATTTTTTTAAAAGAGGAGAACAGGCAAGCATGGGGCTTACTTCGTACTTTGTGTGCAGATAGCCGGTTTTTGTGATATAAATGGAAAAATATTTTGCGGACATTTCTTACAATGGAGGAGAACTGGCAAGCAGAAGTCCACCAGACTAAAATTACAATGTGGCTTCGTCATCTATTTTTTTATTCTATTTATTATGTTATTTTATATTAGGGAGACACTGGCCCATATTAGTCACATTTCCTCTTGAACTTTGGTGTACATTTGACCGCAAAATAATTGGATTTCCCTCCTCAGCTGATAACTTAACAGAAGTATGTTATATGCGGTAAATATTTAAATTTTATTTACACATGTAAATTTATAAGTTATTATAGTAGAGTTCCGTGCCCCACTACTAAAACCTTATGTATTAAGACTCATAGTATGCATATAAGAGATAGCTGTGCCAGCGACTTCGTCCGCGTAGAATAGTTATTTTGGACATCAAAGTTTGTTTTTGCTAACTTCCACCCTAGTCTATAACTTATAGATGGTACCCACAATATCGGTCGCGTGTAATTATATTGATAGCACGGAACCCTCGGTGCGTAGTTAAACTCACACTTGGTTGGTTTTTGTTATATCCCTAATTAAGTTTTATAATAGTCCTTTATTTAAATATAATTTGAGGAATTTATGTGGTTGGGTATTTTATCCATTTGGTTTTTTTCGTCTTATTGATACCATTTGAAACGTTTTATTTAGGTTTGATACAAGGTTCGTCGCCCTAATCTTAATAAATAAGTTTTTTGAAGAATTAATAAACAAACTTTCTTTATTATTATGTAATATTACTAGCATGGAGGAAATTCGCTGTCTATCCGTCCCTATGTATCTTTAAAAACTACGCAACGGTTACGGAAGCGGTTTAAAATACTTATTTTGTTATAGAAAGATTGATGTTTCACATTTGAATAAAACACTATAACGGTTTAAAACGCAATATATTAGTTAAACTTATTTGAAAATTATTTTTTACTTCGGTCCCGACGTACCACGGCTGCTTGTTAGCCAAGGCATCGCGAAACGTCGGGCCGAAGTTAAAAATCATTTTCAAATAAGTTTAACTAGTATATCACAGTTTTAAACCGTTAAAGTGTTTTATTTAAATGTGTACCACCGCGTAAAGATTGAGATATTTCTAAATTCATCTATCTCTCCAAAATCCATAGTAACCATTTTTATCCTATATTTTATAAGAAATAATGACTTATTAATGAAATAGCTTAGGTCATAACATTAATAATGTTATTCAACTTTATCTTTATAGCTGAGTCAGCGACTTCGTCCGCAAGAATCGTTATTTTGGGCATCCAAATTCGTTTTTGCAAACCATCTTTAAAAACTCGAGCCGTTACCCACGACGTCGGTCTCGTCTCTCGTTTTTCAAGTTAAACTTCAAAATAACATATATCTTTTTTTTTTTTTTTTTCTTTTTTATTGAAATATTTTTTGACTATTTTGAACAGCAGCGTCGCTATGAAAGCCATAATGAGGAATAAATTTCCCTTTTTTTATTTCTCACATATCTCGCTTGCATTAGTCACAGGGCGATTTTATAGCCTTTAGCCTGCCTCGATAAATGTTCTAACCCACACAAAAATAAATTTCCATTCCAACCCGTAGTTCCTAAGATTAGCGCGTTCAAACAAACACACAACTCTTCAGCTTTATATATGTATATAATATATACATTATTATTAAACGCCAACTTTATGTAAGATATTACAGATTTGAAATGTTAACTGTAATTGTTGTTTATAAGGACATTGTGTAGGATTTTCATTTTTGTTTTATAAAATAGATAGAAAATGTTTTAACATTTTATTAAACGCACAAACTACAAACTAAACAAAGTAAGTGGAAAACAAGCTACTAAAACTAAAATTAATTAGACGTTAAAGATTTATCAACAATATAGGATATAACCGCCATCGGTGGTAGTAATAATTAGGTCTAAATCGGTGAACTTTATTTTCCCGCGTTTCTAAAGCGCTCTTTTTTATCAGTATCGCGATAATTTCCCGCGTTTTTTCCAGTGTTGTCAGTTGAAAAATTTCTATCCTGTCTCACAATAACACGCTTAGCTTCTGTGCTTTTTTGCGGTAACAAGCATTTTTCCTTACTGTTTTTGGGTTTGCTTACGGGAACCGTGTAAGGTTTTGATACGTCAAACTTTGGTTTCGTCCATTCCGTCGTTGAAAAGGCTCGCGACAATACCGGAGACTCTTCGTTGATGACTACAATGAAAATTAAAAATTAATAAGAAATAATGTCTATTAAATACTGTCTGTAGTTCAAGTGAGCAGTACACATATAAATAATACGTTTAACGATTTAAAACGCGTTATATTATTGTGAAACTTATTTTAACTACGGCCCGACGTAATTGACGAAACTGGCCAGGTACAAATATTTCGCCACGGACAGCTACCAGTTTCGCCTTTGACGTCAGACCAGCACCCTCTCATCTTTAGTCTCCCCGTTACCACGGCTGCTGCAAAGCTTCCGAAACGCCGTGCCATAGAATATATATCATAGAAACATTTTCAAATAAGTTTAACTAAATTTAAATATTTCAAAAGTATATATCGTGTTTTTAACCGTTAAAATGTTTTATTTAAATTATATTTAGTATAAAACGCCCTGTTTGGCAACATTCTATACTTCACCGTTTTACTGACCGATTGCATGTATATGCAAGTACGTAATCAAAACTTCAGTGCCCTGGGGCCCGCCGAAACAATTTATTGTTTCCCGGAAATCGAACCAAGAACCTCATTTAAAGCATGAGCTACGGAGACGGTCAAACAAAATACGATTGAATTATGCTTATTTTAAACATTTACTTAAATAATTATGCCTTACATTGAATCGCCGATTGAAGGAATATATAAATCCGTTTTTGATTAAAGAACATACCATGAGTGGGACTCGAATCCAAAAAAATCAATAATGACGGGATACGGTTATAGCTCAAAGCTATCTAGAGTAAACAACATTATGTTGTACAATACCATTTTTTTTTTTTATTATAAAAAGAATTAAAGCAAAAAGACAAGAAACTTTGTTAATATGCCTTTAAGCTACTAAATTCAACTGTCTACCTATTTTCATATTTGAAAATATGAAAATAGCTCAGTATCAGAAAACAATGTATTTGTAATAGGGCCCACGTTTTAAAATATTACGTAAAAAATAAGGTTCCTTATTTCTAGCAGCGTACATCGGAACCCACAAGATAGTTTTATCAGCGTTTTTTCCCACAGCGCGTTATGTTATGCCTTCCTCGATAAATGGTCTAAACAATACAGAAAGAATTTTTAAATTCGAACCAGTAATTTCTTAGATTAGCGCGTTCAAACAACTAAACAACCAAACTGTTCAGTTCAGCTTTATATATTAGTATAGATTAAAATATTAAGAACGAATGGTAAAATAATTATTTATCGTCTTTTAGTATGTTTTTTTATTCTCGGGTACTCGTTACAGGCTGTTCAAAAAAATCAGAAAATGAAAATGTTTTCTTTGGAAACGTGACGCAGGGCTTATCTTTGAAGGCCGGTTTGAAAGGCGCCGGCGGAAGGGGCTTGCATCCCTCTTTTGGGCACACGAAGGGTCTCTCTTTCTCCTTCTTCGGGAGCGGCCAAGACGGTATCGGAGTCCAGGGTTCATAGTCTCTAGCCAAAATTATATCATGCCCATGAGTTTCGTTAAACGCCTCTTTTACCAAGGTATGAATTGGTACAGATTTTGCCGACAGTGCCTGAGAATATTGCCTGGTGGGTTGATACTGGACCGTTACACAGTCCGACAGACAATACAATCTTAATAGGCGAAGACTATCGTGGATCTTTTCCCCTATCAGCGAGAACTTTGCACATGGGTTCTTCTTGCTGGAACCTCCACACGGATCCTTTTTGGGGGCACATGGATCCTTTTTGGGGGCGCACGGGTCCTTTTGGGTTGTGGGAGGGCATTTGGGTGGGGGCGGACACTGTGGTGGCTTTTCTTTACCGGGGGTTTTGCAGGGATTGGGTCCGAGCGTATTAGATTTTGTGCTTGTTTCGGCAGACATCTGGGCTATCTGGTTGTAATAGTCGCGGCAGAGCTCTTGGCGATGGCGTTCCCGAATTCTCCGCAGCAGCTCTTTAAGTGTTACAGTGTCTTCTGTCATCAAGTCCGGTATGGGTCCAGTGGCTGTTATATTACCTTCCATATTTGGCTTTAGTGTTTCTGGTTTTATATGCACATTGGGAGTAATTTTTGGGTGCTCAGTTTCTGGATGATCAGTAACTAATGGTTTATTTGACTGTTCTTCAGTCGGTCGGACCTGGAATTTATCTAAAAGTGGAACCTTTTGTCCTGGTTTCTGAAAGGTTAAATTTTGTTGGTGATTTGGTCCTTCATTACCTTCTTGGATGTAGGAAACTGGTGTCTTTTCATGAATTATATCTTTTGTACTATCTTGTGTGTGCGGTTGATATGTATACACATTTTGAGTCTCCTGTGTTACAGGTGTCTGATGGAATGATGGTTCTTTGTCTACTTTCTGTGTTTTAATAAACGTATTTTCTACCGCAGGATTTTTGGCTATATCTTGTATATTAATTGACGCGTCAGCTAACTTATCAGATACTTTTGTCTGGTGAGAATATTGAACAGATCCTGAAATATTTTCGGATTTCTGCGTTTTTGGCAACGAAGACTTTTCTATTACTTCCGCTTGTTCGATGCTCTGTTTACCCGCAGGCATATTTTGATAACACTTATTATAATTGTCTTGTGCCTGAAAAAACGTAGCGTTGTCAAAATATTGTTGATTTTCCGATTTATGATTGGTTAAATCTGGTTGTTTATCGAAACTTGGAGCGCTTGCTGACGCTGAAGCTGACGCGTTATCTGTTGGCTCTTGTATGTATAGGTTCGAGGCACTTTCCAAAGGAGGCGCTTTTGAAGTATCCTGAGTAAAATACGGGTATCCCCAATGACACGTTTCAGAATTGGTCGCGTATTGTAAGTTATTGTAATCCGGTTGGCTTGTAACATCCGGTCTCTCGTTAACATATTTCTCCCCCTGCGTCATTTTCGCTATATCGTTTGGATTTTGATTTTCCGAAATAGAGGAGTTCGTGGGAACCTGCTGTTTCTCCTTTTTATTTTTAGATGAAATAGCTGTATTTGGTTTCACGTGTTTTTCAGGTCGGCGGTGCATTTTGCTTAACCAATCAGTTGGAGGTCCTGAAGATGACTTTGTATAAACGAACGCATCGCCTATCGTTTCAGACATATTTGATATGGGTTGGAGAGGTTCCATAGTCGGTTCACTTGGTATACCTAACCCCGTCACAGCGCCCTTCAGTTTTTCCTTAACATCTTGGGGAGTTTGATCTTTTTCAATTTCCATTTCCGCCGGTGGCATAACCGAATTATTTCCCATTTTATCATCGACCCCAGTTGTCACCATCATACTTTCTTCTTCCTCTCCGAGTTTTTCAATGAGCTCCTCAAAGCCATAATCATTGAATGGGAACATACTGTATTCATAAGGGTTCATTGCTGGGTGCAGATTTTTATCGATATTATAACTGCATGCCTCGCCGTTCTTTTCAAAGCACTCGCACAACGACACGGAGTCAAATATCAACGGTTGGATCAACTCTGCTTTAGCAATGTTGATGACGTCAAGATTGCTAAAATCTACATTTTGCACGGCAGTTTTGTTCGCGTCCTTATTTCTGTTGTGCGTCATTGAATTAGTTTGGCCATATAACACTCTGCTGTAGTAACTTTCAGTCGGTCTTCTGGGGGAATCATTAAAGTAGTTTGGTATATTCACACCTAGTTCTTTTAAAATGCGCTCATCTACTTTACTAGGCGGTGTTGTGAGGCAGCGATTTGCAAGATCGTCGTATTTCGCGTCGTAATTTTCTGGTTCAGGCGTGTAGTATTGATTGGATGTCATTTCTTCTTGCTGCCCCAATACTTTGGGTCTCCCATGGTCATCTAGCTTTGGAGGTGGTTCAACTAGGGCAGCCTCTGTTAGATTTTCCACCTTCTGTGTAAGTTCTTCGTTGTTGTTATCGAAGGTTGCGTAAAGTGGATCTCCGGGAGGAAATATTTTGCTTATAATAGTCTTGCATTTTTCACGTTCCTCTTCGAGGTTTTCTTCGACGCATTTTTGAAGATTTTCCTCCGTTATTCCATCTGAGCCTTTGTCACTGTTAGTACTGTGCGAGCGATTGGCACTGCTCGTAGTTTTTGTAGCACTTGGTGATATCACTGAATCTGAAAAATAGCGAAATCACAATTATCACTAGTCTAGTAATTAAAGTAAATGGATTTTTTTATATTTATTTCGAAAATGTTGAACGTGTTGCTATTTGGAAAGTGTTGCTTATAACAATTTCGCTATTTTTCACACCCGTTAGATCCTTTGTGAATTTGAACCAATTTTGTGTATGAATAATTTGATAGTAGCAAAACATTCTCCATAGTGCGAATTTGTTTTTTTTTATGTTTTATAGTGCATAATTATTTGCTTCATACATTTTGTCTTTACTAATATATAAAGCTAAAGAATTTGTATGTTTGTTTGTAAGTTTGAACGCGCTGTAACGAATTACTCATTATAAAAGAATATCTTAAAACATAATTATTTCTGTTCTACCTGCCTCTAGTATTTTTAGTATTGGTAATACTCTCAAGCGGGCAACATTTATCTCAATACATAATATTATATGAAAGAAATATAACTATCATATTACGATAAAAAAGTAAAGCTTACGTTTTATAAATTTCTTCTGAACTGCATACTTTATGTCTCCTTGTAAAATACGAGGTATGAAGGCTATGCTACATACCCTTTTAATTTTAGACAGAGTCGTTTTCAACATATCTGATATCTGAACATTAAATTTTATGTGGGCCCGATTTCATACTAAAATTTAATAATTTATTTACATTTTGTTTATTTTAAAAGGAATTTCATTTTTGCCGTTAAAAATAAAAATGGTAAGAAAAAAAATATTCTTCTTTTGTTATTGTTCTGAAAGCAGAATAATGTCAGAAAATTACAGCCAGTTATAATTAATTTAAAGAGGAACAATGGTAAAGTTTGGTATTCATAACCCTTTTTCTATTTCAATAAATAATTATTGCAGAATTTTTTTTTATATTAAAATTAAATTACATTATATTTTTGATAATAATTTTTTAAATTTTTTAATATCATAGAAAAAACATGAAACGAAACGTATCCACCAGGCCCAAAATTAAAAAATGAAATGTCACAAATCAAATGCGTGAGAACAACAAAGATGGCTGAAGAGCAAGTAAGTATCAAAATATTGCTCTTATTTCTTTATCCAGTGGAAATATTAACTCGTAACATTTATTAGCTGACAGTACATTTTAAAACATACAACTTATATGTAATATTCTTCGCCGAGACCGCGTATTTTTTGCAAATTCTGCAAACTTTTCATTCACTCGGAAATGGTTTTTTCAAGTGCATTTTATTTAAAATTCCCAATAAATGAATGCAAATTATTGAATAACGAGTAATGTTACAATTAAACTATCTACAAAAGCCTTTGTTTACGTTAGCCGGCGTTTTGTGGTTATATTTTATTTTGATTTTTGACACTTATGTAGTGAATTGACTTGTGAGGAATTTTAGTTATTTGTACTATTTGATTATTTAATTACGAATAGAAATCGTTATTTAATGTCCACATAGAATATAGACTACATTCTTACTATACAGACTTTATATTTTATGTAGTTGGTCAGAGTCGATACACAAAAACCTTTCTAGTCAACATCTAAAATTTATTTGTAACTGTTGAAGTTGTATAATAACTATACAATAAAAACGTCTTAACTTACGTTTAGTTATAATTTTATATCTGTACTATCCTTCTTAGTTAACAAAAAACAACTCTACAACTATCTTCATTTTTACAAATAAACAGCTACAAGGTTTCATTATTGTGTTGTCTGAATTAGTTAAGATTAAAATTACATTCAAGCATATTTTAATTAAACTAAAATTACATTATTTAAACTAATTTGTCATACACATGTTTTGTCGCTTTTAGAACTTTTGAGATCACACTTTAAAGTTGCCTCATTTTTTCATTGGAAACTTGCATATAGATTTTTTAAATGCTATCACTAGGTTAGAAACATAATTTAAACTTAACTTATTATATTTAAATTATTATTATTATTTTTAACTTAACCACCTTAAGTTAAAAAAAATAAGAATAATTTAAACTTAACGTGGATAAATGTCTGGGGGTGGGCTTATTAATAAGTGCATTAGTTTTATTTACACATCGGATTATAATCGGATATCGGATAAGCTCATTTTGAGTCACATTTCCCACCCTATAAAATTCAGATCATATTAAACTTGACTATGACTAAACTAGTACCAATGACGTCCATTACATACATTAGTAAATACAACAGACAAGACAACATCAAATTTAGCCTCAAATCAAATCAAGGTGTACAGTTTCTTCATATTGTGGCTACTTTGTCTTGACATAATAGTGACGTTATAATCTATGATCGGTGGGGTCTGTATAATTATAGGAACCGGACAAGAATGTTGGCAAGGGGACTATATTGAGTAATGAAGCAATAATGATTGGGCTATGCTCTTTAAACTATGTCATATTAAAGATGCCGTTTCAATAAGAGTGTATCTTCACTTTTAAGATGATAATGAGACAATCAAGGCTGTTTTCAAAACAGTTGATTTTGTAATCTCCAAAGCCAAATTAAACCGACAGATATAGTATTCTATCAAGTAAACCATAGTTGATCGTACTTCTTTGTTATAATTAGATATATTTAATTACCTACACCTAAGGTTTAGTTGTAAATAATAATTGTCATAAGAATATATGAATGTCCATACATAAAATATGGGAAGCAATACATTCATTAAAGATAGATAGTAGTCAAAGAACTAAAGATGTAACAGATGATAATATTTTACAAAGTAACCAGAAGGTTTGAATGGGACACCGTGACCGTCACATAACCTAAAATCCTCCTCAAAGACGGAACAGGGAAATGGTGAGCATATGGTGTGGACTGATCATTTGGCCTGCTATCAATGTCGCCAATAGAAATTAATAATATTTATTGGCCTAAGAAAGGGTATTCAGTTTAAATCTAGGAAATGTGGTGAAGTTTGTTCGCACTTTTACATATGCAAAATCGGTTTGGTTTTTGTTTTATTGTTCCAAACTGTTTTTATTAAGACAAGAACTTCTTCTCAATTCTTTCATAGAAAAATTAAGGAGCATTTGTGAAATCATTGTTCTCAGGAGGTGATTCAAATAGAGTTGCTGTGTAAACAGCTATATGAGTCACAGGATCCGTTAATCAGAGAGCAAGCGGAGAAGGCAGTTGTTGCATTTCAGGTACATAATACACTCCTCTATAGCTTCTATTAATATAGAACTGTCTTTAAAAAATGAGCTTATTAAATAATGTGTTACCGACCTTTCAAACAATCTCACTGCTGGGACTTGTGCCATCTAAGATAGTATATAAGCCTTATCAACAACACTGGTCAAATGGGTGTCGGCAGATGACATAAGTTGTAAAAATTTTGGTTCTACGACAAGCTAGTCCACAAGGATTTTCTTTAAGAAAACACATCAGAATGTATATGAAAATATAGTACCCACTGAGTGCCGAACTACCAACCTAAAGAAATTAAACTATGGTGCTTAGTAGTAGATTTATAAGGTGATCTACATACAATTGAAAGTAATTATTACAATACATTTAGTAGTTTTACATTAATGTAAACAAACATCAATATATTCGTAAATTTTTAATTATACTTATATTGACTTTCTTTATATTTATTTGTGCCCTATTTTCCTTCAGGAGTCCCCGGACACGTTGAGCAAATGTCAGGCGTTACTTGAAAGGGCAGATTCGAGTTATTCACAATTGTTGGCTGCCACCACTCTTGGAAAGCTCATCAGCAGGTGAAGACATATTTTTATTTAAATAAAACACTTTAACGGTTTAAAACGTAAATAGATAATCTTCTGTGTATGTCATATGGTTGGGGTATTTCGTCTCCCTCAAGTGAACTCCAACAACCAAACATTGCCCATCGTATATGTATGTGTTATGAAGGCCTCATTGGACGTCCAGATTTATTTATTTAAGAATAGAGGAATCAAACAGAAACATCACACTGATATATTATAAGGAATTGAAAGTAAAAAATAGAGTACTGATATTTCCTTAAATTTCACTGACAGAATCGAGTTTTAAGAATAACCACAACTAGATCTAAAAATTTTCAGAAAATATTTATCTTTTGGGAAACATATCCGAATATGGATAAATGATAATCATAGCCAAATCATTGTGACAGCTCTTGTTTAGATGTTATAAGGCTGTGTATTCTACCTTCCGTTAAATAAGCCTTTTTTTTCTGTAGTTTATGCAAGTAGAAATTAAATAAAATACGAAATATTAATTGAATTAAAATGGCTATTAAAAAACAAGGCTACATCGTAGAAGGGTGAATATTGAGGATTGTCTGTACTTTTGTATGTTGTATCATAAAAAAATAAAATTAAAAATTTTGTCAAAAAAATAAATTAGGAGGTGGACTACCCTTAACATTTAGGGGAATGAAAAATAGATGATTCTCGTAGATACCGGATAAGCACAAAAAATTTCATCAAAATTTCATCAAAATCGGTCAAGCCGTTTTGGAGGAGTATGGCAACGAGAACTGTGACACGACAATTTTATATATTAGATTAGATTTGAATAATTAAAAGATTGTGTTTAATTTGCATTTCTTGGTCATTCTAAAATAACTATAATACAATTCCAGACAAACCAGCAGCTTATCAATACAACAGAGGCTGGATATTAGAAATTATATTCTCAACTACCTCGCTACTAGACCCAAACTTGCCAATTTCGTCGTGCAGGTATGCCTTATCTTGTTACTAACTTGTTATAATCTGAATTGTGCAATATGCAACCTGGTATGGTTACATATTGCACAATAATATGTAAACCCTTTTGGCATATACATTTTGCCATATGCCAATACAAATTTGGCCATTGTTATAGATAATTCTAAGACTTTCCGGACTGTGATCAATTTGTATAGGTTCATGATGCCGAAGGCCGTCAAATTAAAAAACAAAACACTGACGGTTTGAAACGCGATCTGCATAATGTAATCTTATCATAACCGGTATTATGGAGATATAATTGAAATTGAAGGATTCAGTCATATAGTTCGCGATTTGAACCGTTACAAAGGGTTTTATTCAAGGTGTTGGGTGTGGCACTCCATCTTGTCATGGAAAGTACTTTCAAACCCCCCCCCCACCTTCTCACCATAATTTTAGCTTAAATCTGTTTAGATTAGCAGACAATATAATTTTAATAAAATGTTATAATCTTTGGTTCATACTGCTGACATAATCCTCAGCTAAAGAGGCCCAATTCCCCCCCCCCATTAAAGGAATTGATAAACAAGCCCCCCCCACATCCACTCATGCGATACAAAGCGAAATTATTGTTATTCTATTTCAGGCGTTAATATCGCTCTTCGCGCGCATCACAAAGCTAGGCTGGTTCGACACCGTCAAAGAGGAGCACGTCTTTCACAATGTCCTCGATGACGTCACTACAGGGTTCCTACAGGTGAGGTCACGTGTTTGAGGTCCTAGGTTCTTCGTTTATGATATTGTTTCGGTCGAGAAGGGCATAAGGAAAAAGCAGAAATGGGCACAAAATGTGCCTTCCTAATTAGAAGTCACGTTATTGATTATTTGGTAAATGTCTATTTCTAATTGTATGTATACATGTATTTCTGTATGAATTTAAAATAAAATAAATAAATAAATGCTGCCTGTAGTTTACGCAACTAAATTTAAAGTCACTTGTTAACGGTTTAAAACGCGATATAAACTAAAGAGAAGAATTATTGTTTCTCAAATAAGTTCAATATATATCGCGTTATAAACGGTTAAAGTGTTTTAGTTATATGAATAAATTAAATCTATCGGTATATTAGCCTCTTACCCCTACTCGGGGCATGGGTCTAACACACTGATCGATTAACTATACGAAGAGTTAAGATTGATTGTTTATACAGTGTGTAATAAGACAAACAAACATAATATTATATATTACGGTTTCTCATAAAAATTACTATAAAATCTTACATACTAACTTATAAAATCGAAGGCGGCCTTATAAGCAGCGACCTCTTCCAGGCTTCTTTGTTCCATCAACAATACCCATTATAACTGTTTAAAACGCGAAATTTGTAAATTATATTTACTAACAAACCTTAGTATCCCAGCTGCAAAGAGTCTGAAATAATCGAATAATATTAAAGCATATATAGAGCCGTAAGAGCCAGAGTAGCCTAACTGCAATTTTATCACTTGAGTTATTCATATTTGCATAGTCTAAAAATGTTAATCTACAAGAGCACACTGATCGAAAATTGTTAACATTACACAAATAATAGTACAAATTCATTTTCGCCTAAGAAAATCATGTTCTTTCTTGTTAGGCCACTCTGCCCCTAGGAGCCTCAATTCATTCGTTGTTTTAATTCCAGGGTCCAGTGGAAACGTGCACCATCGGAGTGCAGTTACTATCTCAGCTGGTGGTGGAAATGAATCAAGTCTTCGAATCGGACGCCAGCCGATCTCTCTCGAAACACAGAAAGATCGCTTCTTCTTTCAGGTATTACGGAATTTTGAATAGGCCAAAAAGTAGAAGGTGAAACACCTCAGCCATGTGATTAAAAAGCACGATGTGTTAACGACCTATTAAATATTTCGGTTCTGGACGTTCAGAAGTTCACAGACTCTAACCGAATCCGATTCTTCCATCAAAATGATCGTTTTAATATAAATACAAATTGGACCCGGTGGGAATCGAACCCGGGATTCTTTATTATTTAGACAGACAAGCTTGTGGTGTAATGGTAGCGACGTATGATTATATGGGTCTAACATAAATTTAATCAATTTATAATTTAATACTGTCTATAGTTTACGCGAGTAGTACACACTTAAATAAAACAATTTAACGGTTTAAAACGCGATATAATAAACTTTTTTTAAAAAGATTTTTAATGTTTGAAAACTTTATTATTTTTTACATGTTATTGCACATGAAGGCACTATATAATTTTAAAATCGAAAATCACCACTCGATGAGGTGTAGGAATTGGTAGAGCAACAGCACGGAACGCTGTCGATGCCGGTTCAAGTCTTGCCCGAGTCGAAAATTTTTTCAATTTTTTTTCGATTTTAAAATTATATAATGATTTTTAACTTCGGCCCGACGTTTCGGGATGCTTTGCAGCAGCCAGCAGTTAAAAATCATTTCCAAATAAGTTTAACTAATATATCGCGTTTTAAACCGTTAAAGTGTTTTATTTAAATGTTGCAGTTTGTCTGGAAATCTGGTTATTGAATGGGTAGGAAAGGACTTCCGTCCGGGTCACAGATAAAAAATCCGTGAAGTTTAATCGCGTCCATATCCAATAGCCAAAATAGGGCGACAGCATATTGCTTGTGTATTATATGGCTGGGCTATTACACCTACCATCCCGTGCTTATCTACCCTCCATACAAATTAGGCCAACGAGACCCATCACTAATTTCCAGGGATATGCAGCTATTCGAGATATTTCGCGTGTCCTGCTCGCTGTTGAGTTCGGCGCGAGGGAAGCAGCTCGCGATGGCTGATGAGAGCCAGCAGGCGCTGCTGGCTGCTCTGCTGCGCTTGGCGCACAACTGCCTCACGTTCGACTTCATTGGAACAACCAACGACGAGTCTTCGGACGATCTATGTACTATACAAGTAAGTAAAATGCATTAAAAACCAGGAGACAGCTTTTTTTAGGGTTTTTTCAGTATTTAAAACACTTTTAACGGTTTAAAACTTGAAATAATAGCGGTTAATTTATGGACATTTCGATGGAAATTCGTAATATAAAACATTTAACGGCTTAAAACGCGTAAGAATAGCATTGATTGACCAGTTATTTAACCAAGTTAGAGAGAGTCCTGCGTGATTGAGACCAAAACCTCAATTAAAACAAATACGGCTGATTTCAAACCTTAGAGAACTAGTGTAGACCACGGCCCGACGTTTAGGATGCTTTGCATCACGAAACAGACTCAGTTAACTAATATATATCGCGTTTTAAACCGTTTAAGTGTTTTATTCAAATATGTACTCGAATAAACTACAGACAGTGTCTAAAACCGATTTTTAATTTATCTACCAACCTGTATATAAAAAGTGAAAGCTTTCGTGTTTCGCGTTTCCCTCTCGTGGGGCTTGGGTCCAACACATTTCTATGTCGGTTTTACTGATCCGTTCCTTTAACGGGCAAGTAGTTGATCAGACTTCTGTACCCTGCCCGACCGACCGAAACAATATATGTTTCTCTGGGATTCGAACCCACGCTCTTAACGTAATGCTAGGCGATACGTTTAACCATTTGGCTACAGAGGCGGTCTGTATATAAGGATACTACATTTTCCAGGTGCCAACATCGTGGCGACCGACCTTCCTGGAGTCCAGTACCTTGGAGTTGTTCTTCTCTCTATACGCTTGTGTGCGAGGGTCCCTGGCTGGTCTCTCGCTGGCGTGTCTAGTCCAGCTGGCCTCCGTACGAAGATCGCTATTCAGTAATAACGAGAGAGCCAAGTTCCTCAATAAATTAGCTGCTGGTGTGATGACCATCTTGGAGGATACACAGGTTAGACAGGCTCTTGGTCTAATGGTAGCTATGTACGGCTGATAATCAACGGGTTGGCGAATCGAAGTCATGAACTTATGAACGTCACAAAATTAAAGAATCTAACTTTACATTTACTACCAGTTCTCAAATCTTGGGCGTATAACGAACGAGAAGAGCTGGCAATAAACTCGCCGTCACTCCTTTTATTGCCAAGTTTTATTTTACATACTTGATTTACTTTTAGTGAACTACATATTTATCCTTGTAAGAGAAAACGAACTTCCATGTTCCATATAAGACAAACGTCACAGCTGTCAACTCAATTTTTCTTTCTTACAATGTTACCTAAGAGTTCTTATACGTGGCATTACACCATGGTTTTTGGGCCTTCTCATTGAGTGGCCAGAGACAGAGAGGCCTAATGACAAAAAACATGATTTTCAATAAGTAGGAAAATAAAAATGCGCTATAAGCTTAGGCTAAAATGAATGTGTACTATTTGTGTAAGAATGGAGATTAATATTTTTAGACTATGACAATATAAATAAGTCAAAACATAAAATTTCAGTTAGGCTACTCTGCCTTTAGCGGCCTCAATTACTTATACTTAGCTATTGATGTAGTTTATTCTAATCGAATAAACCACATGACAATCAGCTGAGTAGTTTATATTCTACTTTGTCTTACAGGGTTTATCGGATCCCACAAACTACCACGAGTTCTGTCGTCTACTCGCTCGTCTAAAGTCGAACTACCGCCTCGGTGAACTGGTCATGGTGGACAACTATCCCCGCCTTATTGAAGAGATCGCCAAATTCACTGTCCAGAGTTTACAGGTGAGGTTCTTTACAATAACTTAGCCAGAAAAGTAATGTCACCCAGCTCTTCCCCCTCACCCCTCCGTTGCCCATCCCCACGAAGCATCGAAAACTATCTAATATGTATTAATATGTTATATTGTTTTTAGGAAATACATAACTATGTATTTTTAACTTACACCGTTTCTTACCGTATTTTGTTTTAAACCGTGAAAAGCGTGTTGGTGTCTGGGTTCACGACCACCGTCCACAGATGAAAAAGCCGTAGTATCCATAGCGAAAATAGGCCGACAACCCATCCAGTTTAGATGTTATATGGCTGGGGTATTTCATCTCGCTTCAAGGGAACCTCATGTTTGTCTGTCCTCTATTATTAAAATATAAAACTTGTATGTCACATTTATTCCCAAGCTTATTTCAAGTACAATTTTTAGATGTGGCAATTCACACCGAACTCTGTCCACTACCTTCTGTCGCTATGGCAACGCATGGTCGCGTCTGTACCGTACGTGAACGCTACGGAGCCCCACCTCTTGGAGACGTACGCGCCGACGGTCACAGCCGCTTATATTAATAGTCGATTGGATTCCGTCGCTGTTTTGCTGAGGTTAGTTCACACAATAAACCATACTAGGCAACTTTAATATTTTTCACATGTTATTGCACATGAAGGCACTATATAATTTAAAATCGAAAATATATTAACCGCGTGTGTGCGATTCAAGCTCTGCGCGAGTCGAATTTTTTTCAATTTATTTTCGATTTAACTAAAACACTAACGGTTTAAAACGATAAATTAGTTATTATTGAAAATAAAATAAATTGAACGATAAATTAGTCATTAGACTTATTTGAAAATGACTTTTGACTTCAATAGGGAGGACGGCCTCAAATTATTAAAACACAAAAAAAGATCATAATAGAACTCTGGATGTCAATAAACAGCATACCGGCAAACACACTGTTAGTCAATTCTGTAAGGACACGGCCAGTTTCCCCAAATATCAACTTCGGCGGAACAGATGGCGCTAGCGTAGCAATTTTTTACTTTGATGTCAGAGACATCCTTCATCTTTAGTCTCCCCGTGACCACGGCTGCTGCAAAGCATCCGAAACGTTGGCCCGACGTTTAGAAATCATTTCCAAATAAGTTTAACTAATATATCGCGTTTTAAACCGTTAAAGTGTTTTATTTAAATGTGTACTAATCGCGAAAACTATAGACAGTATTAATTTTAGAGTTTTAAATAATTCTAGGCAAGGCACACCATAAACCATACACGATTTTATAAAACCATACATCTTTACACATTGTTTTATATGTTGTCTAAGGGCTTCGTGTCCATCACATTGAAAACGCTTACAGGAGACAAATTCGTTTATTTTTGTAAGAAAATCAGTATAAGAGTAAACCCTATTTTACAGTGATGTTTATACTAATATCTTTCGCTATCATAATTTCCCACAAATCATTGAATGCGATATATTTAATTTTAAAATATAGTCCAATATTCGAAATTTTATGTAAGAAATGATTAAATTTCAACGTTAATTTACACAATTCTCAACAGATGGCGCCACTAATTGCTTGCAAATCATACTAAGTTTTATTTATTTAATACAACAAGTAAAGCTGAGATTTAAAAATATAGATCTTATAGTACTTTGCAAATTTCAATCATAAATCGTTGACCTGTATATTTTCCTTAGAGAATTATTTCTTGTTGTTCCGAGATTTGAGAATTGAGAAAATGTTCAATTTCAGAGAAGGTCTAGAAGACCCTCTGGATGACATGGGGGCGGTGCAACAGCAGTTGGAACAGGTGGCTGTCATAGGACGATGTGAATACGCCAAGACCTGCCAACTGCTGGTGGCGCACTTCGACAGAGCTGCTGCTGCGTACACGGTAGAATCGCAGCCGCAGCAGATACAGGTGTTGCAGGGTAAGCGTATTTTCTTGAATGATTATATGAAAATGGAGAAAGTGATAAACTTGAATGCCCCAATGTGTCAATTGACTGATTAAAAAAATATATCTTGTACATGTATGTTTCTTTAAACCCCTTTAGTAGTATTTGAATTCTGATACATATTTGCTAAAAATATATCACGTAAAAAATCCAGCCTTCGTACAAAAAACAGTTAGCTCATTTCAAAATGACCGTTTTACGCAATCGAATCATCTCTGACGCAAAATAAAATTGGCTCTCACCAGCTCCCTATTGCTCAAAGTAAGTTTCTATGCCCCATTCAAATATCCTCGCAAACCCAACTTCACACTCCCCTCGAGGAACTGTTTTTGGTTCACTCACCACTATTGAGATGTTGTCAAGTTGTAATTGAGCATAGTGGCTTAATCGATCTACACCTGGACTCACCCAGCAAACTTAGTAGGTTGCTATCTTCACACCTCTCGGTGTAATTTATGCTGTTCGTTAACCCTAAGTGCACATAATTACTTATATAATCGTATATGATAGTAATAACCTATTGTTCCAATGTGTTCGTTTTTGTACAATTTCGTCTTCACTTTGCCTTTGTTTAACTTTGCATGTCTTGTCTGTCTGTAGTTGTTTTACACAATTTTGTTTTTTTTACATATTTTAAGTTTAAATTACATATGTCTGTAATTGTGATAAAATTTCGACAGTCCTTATCTAATAAAATAAAAGCAAATATATCAGATTCAAAATCCAAGATTATAATAGCGTACATGTACGCCAAGTTTGCGAAATAACGCTTCATTATGGCTAGTGACGTCACGAGCTTATATTGGCCATTGGTGTATGTCGATCGTATGATCTACAATCTACATTAATTTGTTCCAAACATTTAAATTTTAACAGTGATTGAAGTAATTAAATTAGTTTCAAATTTATTTATCTATTTAGAGAATGGAACGGTTTTAACAATAGGAAGCACTGTGGTGTAAAGCACTGTTTATAAGCAAGTGACGTCACAGACCAGACAAATCAGAGACGTTTTGTATCACGTGACAAAATATTTATAAAAAGCTTTTCTATACTGTCTATAGTATACGCGAGTAGTACACATTTAAATAAAACACTTTAACGGTTTAAAACGCGACATATTAGTTAAACGTATTTGAAAATGATTTTTAACTGCGGCCCGACGTTTCGGATGCTTTGTAGCAGCCGTGGTCACGGGGAGACCCGTGTTAAAAATCATTTTCAAATAAGTTTAACTAATATATCGCGTTTTAAACCGTTAAAGTGTTTTATTTAAAAGCTTTTCTATTCAAATTTTTATAATTATTTTTAACATATGTGACTGTTTTACTATTTAAAGTTATACTTAACACTGATGACAGTAATTGACGCTATATTTTTCGTATTAACAAATTGTTGTTTCATGTTACAGGTCAACTAACGTGGTTGGTGTATATAATCGGAGCGGCGATAGATGGACGGGCGTCTGTCAACGCGTGCGACGAGAACGACGCGATGGACGGCGAGCTGGTGTGTCGCGTTCTGCAGCTCATGGACTTGACTGACTCCAGGCTTGCTAATGTAAGTGTGGAATCCATACATCCAACTCTAGGTCCATCCGTACATCTTATAAAAGCATACGGGAGGGGACTTAAAAATGAACACATTACGATGGAAATTCGTATGAAGCACTTTAAACGGTTTAAAACGAAAAATATATTAGTTGTTATAACTAAGACAGAGTTCTTCATGATCGAGGCCAAAATATAAGTTAACTATAATAATATAATTCGTGACCATGGCAAAGCAACCAAAGCGTCGGGTTGTGGTTAAATAAATAAAACAAAATTCAACTAATATATTTCGCATTTTAAACGGTTAAATGTATTTTATTTTAATGGCTTTGTCTTATGTCAAATGCTTAACGTTTCCCAAAAAAGTCATGAAAGCTAAATTGCACATTTAGGCTCCAATCTGTGGATTTGCGAAAGAATCAAAATAGGATTACATTAATGCCAAAAATAAATATTTTAATAGCACATAAATGTCATCGTGGTAACTGTGTAACTGCTTAATTTTCAGAGTGGTTGTGAAAAATTAGAGTTAGCTATGATGTCGTTCTTCGAGCAGTTCAGGAAGATATACGTCGGGGACCAGGTGCAGAAGAACAGCAAGGTGTACCGACGCCTCAGCGAGGTCCTGGGGCTGAGCGACGAGAGTCAGCTTCTCAGCGTCATTATGAGAAAGATGTGAGTGTCCCCGCAGACTGTCTACGCAAATATTATAATATTTCGACAGAAAAATTGTGTCTACGTATATACCTACCGCCTACATTGCGGTGTTTCAAGCCGAGGCAGGTGAAGGCCTAACGAAAAACAAAACGCTAATCGTACACTTTAAACGGTTTAAAACGCGAATATATTCACTTATTTTATTTTACGACACATTTATATACTCACATTGTAGTTCACGCGAGCAGTTTTGAAATAAAATTGTTTCAACTTTATTTTTTAAGTTAAGTTTGAAATATATTAGTTAACTCATAGTAAACATGGGATATATATAGGGGTGTTCGCTCGAAGAAGCCGAACGTCGGGCCCCATTACATTTATATTTCCTTATTTAAATAAACCTGAGTATTGTCTGTTACGTATTAGATAGTACACATTAAAGAAAACATTGTTGTTTAGTGTTGTATGAAATAATATTTATTTATAATGGTTCATTTTCAGAATAACGAATTTGAAGTACTGGGGCGGTTCGGAGGCGATTATATCGAAGACGTTAGGATTGCTCAGCGACCTCAGTGGGGGTTATTCTTGTGTCAGGAAACTAGTCAGATTGGACGAGGTGAAATTTATGCTGACACATCATACGGTGAGTTGGAAACTTCCCGCATAGAGATGAAAGATAGCGCATCTTGTTTAGATGTTTATGGCTGGGATATTTCATCCACCTTCTCTCCTCTAGCATATAAAGAAAACTAGTTTACGTTATATCTATTTGTTGTGGCATATTTGTTTTTGGACATTCGGAAAATCTGTAGACTGAAACCGGATCGTCCTATAAATTAACTTAATTACTTTTCTTTTAAGGCTACAAAAACTTACAACAGATGGCGCCACTAGCTGGATGCAAATCAAATCAAGCTTTGTTAATTTAGTGGAAAAAAACAATTACAGTATTACACGGCTTATTGTACTTTGAACATTTAAACAAGAATAATTATCGAAATAACATCAAACAATATATTTCTCATATATAAAGCTGAAGAGTTTGGTAGTATGTTTGAACGCGCCTATCTCAGGGCCTACGCACACGAATGAATTAATTGTCACTTGTGACTAATACGAGCGAAGGAACAGCGGGAAATGTCGAAAAAACGGGGCAAATTCATCCCTTTGGGTTCCGATGCGTACGCTGTGAAAACGGTTTAATACCCATAAAATATGAGAGAATGATCTTTCTCTTTAAATGATCCAAAAAGATTGTCTACGACGCTATGTATCTATATTTTAGGATCTCTTCTCAGTCGTGCACTCAAATTAGAGTGGTCGTGGTCTGTGATGATGATGTCGTGGTTCGTGGGGTGTCCTCTGTGTTCGAGCATGCTTTAAGGACTATCCTCCTCCATCTTTGACGGTCTTTTGCATCGCGGCTACACTGTTCAAGTGAAGATCCGGTGGTAGTGCTGATAAGGTCGGCCCAGCGGGTAGGAGAACGACCACGTGAACGCTTTCCTTCAACTCTTCCTTGTATGACTAGTCTCTCCAGGGAATCCTCATTTCTAGAAATATGACCAAAGAACTTCAGAATGCGTGTCATTACGATCGAAGACATTCTTTGCTGTATCTGGAGTTCCCGGAGAATAGAGTTATTGGTTCGAAACGCAGTCCATGGTATTTTCAAAAGTCTTCTTTTTTTTTTAATTTTAGGATAAACTTGCAAGAACGACGGAACGCGACGAAGGAGCTTAAATTTACAGAGTTGAACTGGAGGCTAGGTTAGGTTAGAAAAAACAAAAATTGATACCCAAAATAACTGTGGCGTCTTCCACACATTTATTTATTAAAACATATATTTATTATATTGCATCGTAATTATTATTGTCGATACTTTTACATTATAGATATATCGACAATACATCTGAACGTACTTACGATGGATCACTCATCGAGTGCATGCGCCCGCGCGCCACTCAGTACCACAATTGTAGACACAATCGGCGGCAAGGCGTGCGAGGCACTGAGAATAAATATATGTTTTAATAAATAAATGTGTGTAAGACGCCACATAACTATCCTAGGCGTACAAAGTCGCTGACTCAGCTAGTCAAATTGTAATATCTTATATTGATTAGTAATGTATTATGGAGATTTAATTTTTAAAATAAGTTTGGTGATTATGAAAATTGTTCAGACACTAATTTTAAATATCTATTATATATTTTATAATTTATAATTATTAAATACTGGTACTCCCACACAGACACACTTTTAACATACATACATATAAACTACAATGATTTAAGAAAGATAAATGAGTTACGATTAAGATATACACCAAGTTGCTGTGAAAGACGCTGATTTACAGTGATGACCCATGAATCACTGAAAAACAGCGCAGCATGAAACACAAAAGTTCTTATACAGCGTGTATATTTAGGTATTTACCAAAAGTCTGTTTTTTATAGGCCGAGCACTTTCCGTTCCTGGGGATTGGGGTCGGCACGGCGGAGATGCGTTGTAGGAGCATGTTGTATACGGCGTTGGGAAGGTTGCTCATGGTGGAGCTGGGGGAAGACGAGGATAGGTTCTACGCTTTCATGATGCCGCTAACGGGTAACAGATGTTTAGTTTTTTAATGATAAAAGGACAGACAAGCGCGCGATTCACTTGATGGCAGGTGAAATCCACAGACTGAAACGCTGATTAACTTCACGGCTTTTTCATCTGTGGACGGTGGTTCGTGACCCGGACGAACCGTCGATATTCCTACCACCCAATTAATATCCAGATTTCGAGACGAATCTACATGTTTCAAAAACATTGTAATTTTATTAGAAGTATCTTGGACCCGGTGGGTATAGGACCCCCAATTGATTCTAACGAGCTAGTCTGAAAAAAAGTTATTTCACATGCCTTTTGTTATATTAATATAAAGCCTTACAAAAATAAATTTATGTACCTTTTTTAAATAAAACACTTAACGGTTTAAAACGCTACATATTAGTTTAGTTAAACTTATTTAAACTTTTTTCTCCCCGTGACCACGGCTGCTGCAAAGCATCCGAAACGTCGGGCCGAAGTTAAAAATCATTTTTAAATAAGTTTAACTAACATATCGCGTTTTAAACCGTTAAAGTGTTTTATTTAAATGAATGATTCCTCTTTAATGATGTAAAAATAAGTTTGCGACGCTACATTCGTCGTGGGTAACAGCTATGAATTATAAAAATGAATAGGTTTGCAAGAACAAATGGTGACCCAATATAACTCAATTCAACGCGGACGAAGTCGCTGAACCACCTAGTGTGCAAATAATTTTCGTCTAAACATTTCCAACACATCTACTATCAATTATTAACAAAGACCTTTTTTCAGCGGCCTTCGAGAGTATAATTGGCCTCCTTGGCACCGCTGAGAATCCCCTCTACGCCTCCGAAGACGCGAAGAAGACCCTAATAGGTCTCGCGAGGGACCTCCGGGGCTTGGCGTTCGCCTTCAACACCAAGACTACCTATATGATGCTATTTGATTGGATGTGAGTACTAAATACTCTCTGTACTTTACGCGAGTAGTACACTTACAACGGTTTAAAACGCGAAATTTAACTATATAAGAAATAGAACCTTGGACTCTCCAGCTTAACGGGTATCACTAAGCCATCGAGGCAATAGTAGTGTGTAATTTTAAATAAATCATTTTAACGGTTTAAAACGCGAAATATATTAGTTGTTCTTAGTTGAAAATCGATGATGCTTTGCAGGAGTCGAAACGTCGGGCCGTAGTTAAAATTATTTACAAATAAGTTTAACTAAATATATTTCGCGTTTGAAACCGTTAAAATGTTTTATTTCAATTTGTACACATTGTCGCTAGCTAGCGAGATTCAAATCTTGGGGATACTCTTTAATTAAAAAAAAGTTATACACATTAACCCTTTTCGTAATATCGGTTTTCGTATTGCCTCTATGCGAGAATTAAACATTTTTAACGGTTTAAAACGCGAGATATATTACTTACCTTACCTACTTTATCTACGACCTGACGCCCTTGTAAATTAAATGACTTGTCTCGCGATTTAAAAATGTGTTTTATTAAAATAGAGTTTTTCCTTCACAGCTATCCTACATACATGAAAGTGCTTTTGCGAGGCATCGAACTGTGGTACAGCGAACCGGCGGTCACGACGCCAATCCTCAAGCTAACCACTGAACTGGGACAGAGCAGGAATCAAAGGCTACACTTCGACGTCAGCTCGCCGAACGGGATATTACTTTTTAGGGAATTGTCTAATATAATATGCGCTTATGGTAAGATATTTATATATACAGTACATACAATTAGAGGCTGATTAAGTAATACATAAGAAGGTTTATAATTATACCCCTCTTTCCCCTGACCCCTTTTCCCCTACCCCCATCTACACTTATTTCCCCGTCTATACCCTCCCCTTTTCCCCCTTCCCCTCTGTGCCTCCTCCCCCCTGCCCCTCTGTGCCTCCTCCCCCTACCGAATACCCAAAACCAAAATATGTCGACAGAGCCTCGTGTTTAGCTATTATATGGCCAGGATATTTCACCTCCCATCAAGTGAAAACCGTGCCCTCCCTTCCCCTCCCTCTACCCCTTCCACACCCCCGGTGTTATGTATAAAAATTTAAACTCACGAGTGGACTAGGTACATTACTTATGAAATACAGTTTAAAAGAAAATACTAAATTTCCACTAAAGGGAATTTGGTAGTCTTTTTCTCTTAACCTCCCCCCCCTTTCTCCCTTTCATGTAGTAGTACTCGTCGAAACTGTTTTAGTGAAAGACCACAGGCTTAAATTAAGAACGTGTCAGACAAATAAAATATTATTGTCAAATCTTTTATTAAATCTTAAATTTAATGAATATAAGGCCGCTCGAGGCAGAGTAGCCTAACTAAAATTTTAGGACTTCACTTATATTTTCAAAGTCTAAAAATGTTAATCTATAAGAGCACTTTGACCGCAAAATGTTAACATAATTCTTACACAAATAGGCCACTCTGTCTCTAGCAGCCTCATGTATGGACGTTGTTATTATATTTTATATCGCCTTTCCAGGTAGTAGAATATTAACGGTAGATGTAAACAAGAAGCAAATGTACGCGATGAAGCTAAAAGGGATATCCGTCTGTTTCTCTATCCTAAAGGTGGCCCTATGTGGGAATTATGCAAATTTTGGCGTTTTTAGGTAAGAACTACCACCACAGTATTGTCTATTGCTTTTTTAAGCATTTAAATTATATATTAGTTAAAGGGGGGGGGTACGCCAGGGGGGGGGAAGTAAAGATAGTATCCCTTTCATCCCCCCCCGTCGCAAAAAATAAATTGCGCATTTAAAACCGTTTAGTGTATTTATGCTAGTTGTAATGTCTGTCTGCTTACGCGAGTGTTCTTAACGGTTTAGAACGCGGGACATTTTAGTTAAAACGCGAGGGCGGGACTGAGATCTTGACGCAGGTCGTCAAAAGTAGATTTTTCGTTTATTGTTTTTTGTTTGTTGCTAGTAGTTATATAGATGCGCAAGTGTTCAATATTTGCAAACGTTTTGATATTTTCGTAGCCATAAACGGCTAGACCGTTATTTAAATAAAACCATTTTAACGGTTTAAAACGTGATATATATTTGATAAACTTATTTGCAAATTATTTTAACTACGACCCGACGTTTCGGATGCTTTACAGCAGTCGTGGTCACTGGGGGACTACAGTGGAGTGTGTTTTGAACCGTTAAGTGTTTTATTTAAATGTGTACTACTCGCGTAGACTACAGACAGTGTTTAGACCGACATTGTGTATAGTGCCTATTTTTCGGTCAATTTAATAATTACGCTAGTTAGCTTTTTGTGTTTAGAAGCGCACTCAAAATAGTTTCGATCAGAAAGGGCAGTGACACAAATTTATGCCCTATATGTTATGAAGGCAATGCGATGTCAATGTGATTTTTTTTTAAATAAATAATGACACAAACGAGATTCGAACCCGCTCCAAATGTTTGCTTGTTGCAGGTTATACGGCGACGACGCTTTAGACAATGCATTAAATATGTTCGTTAAGTTATTGTTAAGTATACCGCAGAGCGACTTGTTGGTGAGTTTATTATTTTCTATTACTTTAATACGTATAAACTGCTGAACGGATTTTGATGAAATTTTGAGAGAATGAAAACGGCTCGTTTAGACACTCGAATTGAAAAAGTACGTTATGCGACTCGTGCGCATTGTTTTACCTCGGTAAAGTTTTAGTGGTTTTTAGGGTTCCGTTGTGAAAAGGTAAAAACGGAAAGCACTTTGTCTGCTCTTGTGTTAATCTGCGCCTGGCATTGCGTTAAGCGCGGGAGTATCTGGGCTCGAATCCGAACCAAGAACAGATACCATGTGACTATTTACGTCAAACTTTACCGTAGCAATGTTTGGTTTAATCAACGGCTCGTGGATCGATCGCCGCCGGGTCCGACATTTCTAGTATCAATTTATGATTTTTCTAAAACATGTTGAAATCCGAATGTTAAATATATGCATTTGTCCCGGTCACGAACCATCGTCCGGAGCTCAAAAAGTCGTAAAACTTAACCACGTTTCGGTCTCATTCTGTGGATTTCCGAATTTCCAAAGCCAAAATAGGTCGACCGCACATGTTTTATGGCTGCGGTATTTCACTTACCATCGAGTGAACACTGTGCTTGTCTGTTTATTAAAGACCCTTGCATCAAATTGGAGTTCTTCTTTTTATATTGTAATTACATTTATTCATAGTACTAAATGAATCTATACTAACGTGTAAAGCTGAAGAGTTTGTTTGAACGCGCTAATCACAGGAAGTACTGGTTCGAGTTGAAAAATTATTTGTGTGTTAGTTAAAGCATTTATTGAGGAAGGCTATAGGTTATAAAACATCACCCTGTGACTAACACAAGCGAAGATTCAGAATTCAAGTTCAAGATACCCAAAAAATATGTATATAAGAATAATTACTATACAAATGATCTCGAAAAAATGTCCGCGACAGTATATGTCTATCTTTTAAGGAAAACTTGCAAGAACGACGCGACGCGGACGACGTGGTGGGTAGCAGCTAAGTTTACAGGGGTTTTTAACAAGAAAAAAATTGATACCCAAAATAACCATTCTACGCGTACGAAGTCTATAGTTTACTCATCGCATTTAAACGACACACAAATGTGTCTGCGAGTCCAAAATTTTTTTCATGAAAAATAAACATTTAAATGAAACACTGTAAAGGTTTAAAACGCGATATATTAGTTAAACTTATTTGAAATTTAACTAATATATGATGTTAAAAATCATTTTTAAATAAGTTAAACTAATATTGCGTTTTAAACCGTTAGTGTTTTATTTAAAGGATTTATCAATATTAGAAGTGCTTACAATGCAAAACTCCATTTACAGTTTTACCCGAAGCTGTCACAAACGTACTATGTACTTTTGGAGAGGCTAGCGCAAGACCACATGCCGTATCTAGCTTCGTTACAACCGGAGGCCACCCTGTATATTCTCTCCTCAATATCGGAAGGACTAACGGCCATAGGTAATGTGATATTCGTATATACTTTAGATTAAACACTTTTAACTGTTTAAAACGGTAACAATGTTCCGGTGACCACTGCAAAGTTAATAATGTATCTCGTGAGCACGGCTGCTGCAAAGCATCCGAAACGTCGGGCCGAAGTTAAAAATCATTTCCAAATAAGTTTAAATAATATATCGCGTTTTAAACCGTTAGTGTTTTATTTAAATATATCTCGAGTTTTATTGGTGCTAACTTGTCCCGAGTTTGATCCCCTTCTGATCCATGGTGTTTCTGATCATTTAAAGAAAACACTTTAACGGGTTAAAACGCGATGTGTAATGGTTAAACTTATTCGAAAATTATTTTAACTACGACTAACTATAATTATATGTTTCAGACACGACTGTATGTACGGGATGTTGTGCGACCCTAGACCACGTAGTTACGTATTTATTTAAGCAGCTGATACAAAAGTGTGAGTATAATATATCTATACTAATATTATGAGGCTGAAGAGTTTGTTTGTTTGAGCGCGCTAATCTCAGGAACGGCTGGTTTCAATTGACAAATTCTTGTGTTGGTTAGAGCATTTGATTTGATGAAGGCTTTAGGCTATAAAACATCACGATGCAACCAATAGGGGCGGAGGAATAGTGGGAAATGTGGAAAAATGGGGAAACCGTTCGTCTTTATAGGCTTTTGTAGAGCGATTACGGTTCAAGAAACCCAAAAAATATCATCTAAAAAAATGTGAGTAATCTTGTAAATTGTTTTTCAGCAAATAATAAAGTGTCGAACCCGCGACAACCGATGTTCATAGAGGTATTACAAAGGAGGCCGGAAATAATGCAACAGCTGCTAGCCACCGTGAGTATTTTAGGACGTCACTTATATTTTCATAGTCTAAAAATGTTAATCTACAAGAAAAAAGTGACCGAAAGTTGTTAACATAATTCTTAAACTGTCTATAGTTTACGCCAGTAGTACACATTTAAATAGAACACTTTAACGGTTTAAAACGCGATATATTATAATTTCCAAATAAGTTTCACTAATATATCGCGTTTTAAACCGTTAAAGTGTTTTATTTAAACATAATTCTTACACAATTAATAGTACAAACTAATTTTCGTCCAAGTTAATTGCGCATTTGTATTTTCCTCCTTATTGAAAATCATTTTTATGTTATTAGGCCACTCTGCCTCTAGCAGCTTTAAATACTCCAGTTATATCTATACAAATAAATAAAATTGGAGTGTCTGTTTGTCTGTAAAATAACCGCTTTTTACTAAATACATATGGATCTATACTCTCTACATTTTGATCTATACACGGTACACATACCAAAACAACATTTAAAAAAAATTGTCTGCCTGTTTGTTCCGGTTAATCTCGGAAACGGCTAGACCTATTTTCATGGAACTTTCACTGACAGACAGCTAATGTAATAGGAAGTAACGTAGGCCACTTTTATTTTCGGCCAAGTGCGAGTTGGACGCGCCCACGAAGGATTCTCTGAAAAATGGAAAATTCTTGCATATTGCAAGAATATACTGTGATTTTTAGCAGAAAATCTTTGATTATAGTCAAAACTAAGAGTGTCTCCCCCCTATTTCTTAAATAAAAAGGGGAAAAAGAAAGGGGAAATCACTTTTATATTGTTATTACATAATTAGTTTTATTCATTCACCCTTTACACCGCCAGGTAGTAAACGTAATAATGTTTGAAGAGTGCTGCAACCAGTGGTCGATGTCGCGGCCGCTGCTCGGGCTGATCCTGCTGAACGAGGAGCAGTTCGCCGGCCTCCGAGCGGAGATCATCGCGCAGCAACCGCGGCATCGGCAGCACCAGATCGCCGAGTGCTTCGAACAGCTGATGGCCGGCGTCGAGAGGAATCTGCTCACGAAGAACAGGGACAGGTAAACACAAAAATAAGAGTTGATGATAAAGGGGGGGGGGGGGGGTCGACCCCCAGATCGCTTCCAGCTCCTTAAGTAACAACTATCAATATGTGTTAAAAATGTATTTATATCTTGTTTCAGATTCACGCAGAACCTATCAATGTTCCGGCGCGCGATCAACGACCTCCTCAAAGGCACTACAGTCAACACGCCCTCCGTTAATGACATGATGACGTCATAATCGCTGCTACGTACACACGTTTTGTGCACAAATCCAGAGTTATTTTGTAACTATAGTCACCAGATTGAGTTACTCTTAACTCGATCTGGTGATTATCCGTTCTTGTCCCCACAATTCCCTACAAAGAACAAGGACTCGTTGGTTTTAATCTAATTATACTATTCAGTTGAATAAAACTATTTTCGGTATATTTTCAACTGAAGTTGCTCCGTTTATGAGATGTATAGCATCTTATCACTTTCGTTTCAGCCGTTTCAGGTATCCGGTTTTTTTATTATTGTATATACGTTATGCATTTAAAAGTTAGCCTTAATGAAAATATCCCATTTTATTTTATTTATACATAGAATTGTCAATGAATGTATGTACTAACTATTCCCGCAGCCATTTTATTTAATTTAAACAAATTATTGCTGGGAGCTATATCAAAAATTTTATCGCAAATTGTCGATTTGTTTAAATTACTTATAGATTAAACAAATATGTAATTAAAAATCTAAAACTGTTTTAAACGCGAATTATATTAGCATAGTAAATTAATTACCACGTCATGGCAACGTGCAAAACATGCGAAACGTCGGATGGTCATGAAACTATTTTTCGTATATAATTCGCGTTTAAAACCGTTAAAAAGTGAAATACATTGATTTTATATACAACACCGATTCAAAACTTTGTCTCGTCAAGAGCAGTATGACGTCTATAGAGCTTAACCAGTCGCGATGAACCTCTAACGATTTTGATATTTGTTGTTGTCCTGGATACGTTATTTGTATGGATAGCAACGATGCTATGATTGTTTTCCTTTGATGGATTTTGCACAGTTACTTATTGGGGTTTTGCCTATTATGAAATGTGGGAATATGACATTCCAAGATACAAGGTACATCATCAGACAAAAATGACATACAAAACTAGAGAAAAATATGATAATGTTGTTTCATTGAAAATTAAACAATAAATCAAATTTAAACAACATCCATTTAACTTAATTACTGGTTATCAATTACAATTATGTAAACCATATAATGTGTAAATTAGTAAAGACCATTGTGCAAATGTGGCCTGAAATGAGCCAAGAAAAACACTAAACTAAATAAAACAATTAACGGTTTAAAACGCGAAAATTATTAGTTAAAACTATATATTTGTAAGAAGTCGTAGTGTCCGTGAACATCATAAAACGTCGTAGTTAAACGAATATATGTAGAACAAATACATTTCGCGTTTTAAACCGTTAAGAGTGTTTTATTTAAAAATGTACTACTCGCATTAACTACAGACATGACTTAAATTGTTTATAATATAAGGGAGTATATTTGTTTTTAATTTGTTAAATTTATTTGACCCATTTTAAGTAAACTGAATTTCTTTTACTCGTTCTGAGTTCGATTCTTCTTTCTCACGTCACAATCTATGATCATCCCTTCTATAAAGGTGTCCCTATGCCCCATTAGGGGGCGTGGGACTATGTGCACACGCAAACAATTTACAATGTTATAAAACATAGTATGTAATGATAGTCGAGCGATTTTTTATATTACATTATATTTTTTTTGATTCCTATATAGTTCTTATTAAACTTACGTTTAAAGTGACATGTAAATATTTAAATTAAATGTGATTTTACAAGGTTTGTTTTATTTAAAGATTTTTCTACACTCACCTGAAAGATGGGGGTGATCAACCTTTTTGACAAGCGGGCCCTCATTAACATTTGAAATTTCGTTGGCGATACAATAATCAAACAAACAAACCCTGGATTCCAAAGAACAGCATACCAGCAAACGCGAAGACACCGTTAGTCAAAGCAAGCACCCGGCCAGATTCCCCAAATACCAACTTCGAAGGAACAGATGGCGCTGGCGTAGCATTTTTTTTTACTTTGTCATTAGAGACACTCCGTGACCGCCGCTGCTGCGTCTGAAACATCGGGCCGTCGTTAAAATGAGTTTGACTAATATATATCGTGTTTGAAGCCGTTAGTGTTTTATTTAAATGTGTACTGCTCGCGTAAACTACAGTTGTTATTGTTATAGCTTGATCTGTTAAATAAGTACCACACTGCCGTAATGATTTGACAGTGTAACAGAGCCTACACTACAATTTAGTCTAGAAACATGTATAGGCTTTACAAGGTTCGAATCTCGGGCTAAAAATACAAAAAGGTATTGCGTGTAAATCATCTGACAAACAAATAAAGTCTCAACGCCTTTGGGTGAAGAAATTACGAAAATACTATGTGTATGGAATTACACATACATTCGTATGGGATTATACATACACTACGTGGGTATTGGTACCGTACAGTGTTATCTCATACACAATATTTTTTTATGATAGAGATAAGACCCCAGCCTATGGGCATCTGAACAAGATGCGTTGTCGACCTATTTTGGCTTTGGATATTCGGAAATCCAGACTGATACTGAAACGCGATTAAACTTCGCGGCTTTTTCATCTGTGGACGGTGGTTCGTGACCCGGTCGGAATTTCTATAATCCTACCACCCATATAATTCCAAATATCCAGACGAAGTCTAATATGTTTCTAATATCTCCGAAACATGTTGGACTTCGTATGGTGGTGGGCGAACCCACGACCAGATGATTATTAGCCATACATACCTTAAACCAACGACCCCGTTATTTTGGTTCAAATAAGCGTTTGAACTTAATAGCATCGCGATTGAAGCAGGTCGAAGGTATCGTTGTGATTGTTCAAAAATGAACAATTATCCACACGTACGGCCTATGACGATGACGGCAGTTTATGTAAAGCAAAGGGTTAATTGTCGACGGCACCCGCTGGTTCTCATGGGGTTGTATACTGCGATGGAACTGTCTTGATCGTTATTTCTTAAGCTAGCAAGGTAAGAGATATTTTGTCCATATAAAGAATTTTGAGCAAAATTTGATTGCCATGTTGTGAATTAATCTTAAAAGATAGGCTTATAGTATCGTTTTATTTTGATCTTTATAGATTATAGCTGTTTGGAAGAAGAAGAAGGTTTATTCGCTAAGGACATTTTAGTTCGGTAATTTAAAGGGGAATCATTCATTATATTATTTTTTAAGTTACTGAAACCGTTTTCGCAGCGCACTCAATGAGAACACGCAAAAATAATAATTTTCCTTGCTTTCGCCACATGCTACTGTTTCTTCGCGTCTAAGCCGCAACGTGTTTTCACAAAAATCATTTTTCAATTCAAACCAGTAGTTCCTGACATTGGCGTGTTCAAACACTTCAGCTTTATAATATTTAGTATTGGTGAATAATTAATTTTGTTTATATTTAACGTCAGAGACCGAAATATCTTAAATTCAAAGTCTACTAACTTCAATCTTACCTACTCGCGTGATATTAGGCCTGTTTTGAAATATGAATATATTATATATATGTGTATGCTATAATTTATTTCATTTAGTTATAAGACGGATCATTAGCGAGGATCAAAATTGGTCGATCGCATTTCACCCCAAGTTCCACTGTCATTAAACAGCTATTTGAAATAGAAAGCACTTTAGCTTGGAAGCTATGGAGTAGACATTTTACAAAAAATATCTATCTATATTAATATTATAAAGCTGAAGAGTTTATTTGTTTGAACGCGCTAATCCCAGGAACTAACGGTTCGAATTTAATTTTTTTTTGTGTTAGACCAATTATCGAAGAAGGCTATAAAACATCACACTGTGACTAATAGAGGAATATAGCGGGAAATGTGAACAAAACAGGGGGAAATTTTTCATCTCTGTGGGTTTCTGACGCGTACGCTGCGAAAACGGTTCAAGACATCCAAAAAATATGTATGGAGAAATGATTCCTCTTAGATTAGTATATATTAGGCGACTAATAGCAGTGAAGGATAAAGATAAACGTGGAGAATACGGGGGAAAATCAATAATTTATATATCTTTCTTTAAAGATTACCTGGCACGAACAACGGGTGGTGCCGTGGGCTGTAGTTAATAGTGGAAAAGCCGGATAGTTGCCCCGGTTCTTGATTCACTATGATCGGAATAAAATTTGGTTTAGCGCTTCACTGGAATAAGTAGTAACCCCCCTGGCACCTCGATGCCACAAAAACCATCTAAGTAGTCGCAAGTAATTTGCTTATGTGAGCCAACATCTTCCGCAGACTTCCGAAGCTGTGACAGACGTTGTACATTGGTAAGTAATTTTCGTTGAATATTTTGATTACTGATAGTGTTATCAGTCAACTTAAATACTGTCTATAGTTTACGCGAGAAGTACACATTTAAATAAAACACTTTAACGGTTTAAAACGCGATATATTAGTTAAACTTATTTGAAAATGATTTTTAATTCGGCCCGACGTTTCGGATGCTTTGCAGCAGCCGTGGTCACGGGGAAACCTAAGTTTAACAAATAAGTATATCGCGCTTTAAACCGATAAAGTGTTTTATTTATGTAAACATATTATTATTAATGCGCTATCGTACACAATGTCAATGAAAAAAATTATGTTTTGTCTAATATCCGTGTGTCCTTGTGTATTGTGAATTTGACATTATTCACCCATTAAAAAAAAACACAACGCCGCCAAAGAGGTCTCCATTTAATTTATAAAATGACGACTCCATAGCCTCTTTGTTCCGTTACTATGTCGTTCATAACTGGTTCCGTTCGTCACTGCAAGCGTCAATTACAGCGCCTCACCATTTTGTTCTCTATACATAGATGCCTTAATGACTAACTATATGTTAGACAGTACTTTCGCACCCGGATTTACTCATATTTTTTTGACAGAGGATGACAGACATGAGGCTCACCTGATGGAAGGTCATAAACCCAAGCTATGTATAGTCTATTTAAGATGCACTGTTGATCTACATACTTTTTTTGCTTTGAACACTCAATAATCAACAGACTGAAATAGACAAAAAAATCTTAGCACTTTTCCATTTAAAAATGGTTGTTTGTGACCTTGTAAATGTTTTTGAAGAGTTATAAATTTATTTTTATTTTATTTATTTAATCATTAATGTTGCATTGTCATGATCGGTGGGAGCCCAATTCAACACTGAACTTAAACATAAAAATATACAATTCAATTAAACTATGACCTATAACTATTAACTAATATTAAATATCATTAGTTTATATTAACAGTATAACTTAATATAACAAGATAGGATAATGTTGTGTGCTGCTAGTAGAATAGGATCTTATTCAGTTTATATCAGAAACTGATTTTCAGTAAGTCCTTAGAGTGTGGACAGCGGGGCCACACTCAAGTAATAATAAACAAAAAAGAAAGTCGCTTTTGTACAAAAAACACAGTAAAATTTACAAAAAAAAGTAAGACAAGCTGCATAAACAGAAAAAAGAATTGTTCCATTCCATGTAAGTACATAATATATTAACTGACAGCGCCACCAACGTCGGTTTTGTGTAACGATTTGAGAGAGCCTAACAAAAATCAGTTATGAACAGATATTCTATACATTTGCATTAATCTGTACTAATATTATACATACAGGTGAAAGCTCTGTGAGAGGCCACGGGGGAGACGGCTGCTGTAAAGCATCCGAAACGTCGGGCCGTAGTTTAAAAAAATGTCAAACAAGTTTAACTGAAATATCTATATATCTATATCGCATTTTAAACCGTTAAAATGTTTTATTTAAATTATTTATTTGTAAAACGGTACATAAAATAAACAGTAGGTAGCTAATATTTTTTTTACATATATCAATTTTTTTTTCAACATTAAATCTTCGGAAAATCTAGATATAAAAAGGATGCTAGGATGATTAAAACTTCGTCCGGGTCCCGAACCCCTGATAGCAATTATAATCGCGTTCGGGTTCAGTCTGTGGATTTCCTAACGTTCAAAGTTGTATTAAGTATTATATTGTAGAAGTATCAACTAGTTGCTTATAAAAATAAACCTAAGTAAATCTATCAGTGTCGGACATCGATGTGTTAGCCCCATGCCCCAAACGAGCAAACGTGATTTTTAGTCACTATTCTATTAGTCGCTAGGAAGCTTATGTTGAAAACATTCTTAACGCTCAAAAGTCGATAGTAATTCTCGCATTAAAAATTCAAACATCGTTACCGCGTGTTATAACGCCGAGGAAAATTGTGGGCGGGACGTTTCCACCAATCGCAGCGCACAGAATTACCTAACGACTGACGAAGACCCAATGGCGGGCCGTGAAAAGTTACATGAGTTTTCCCATCACATAAGCGTGAGTTAGTGTTTCGCTTCGCGCAATGCAAGTTGGCCGTGGCGTCACGAATGACAGTTGAATAGTGACACTGGGAACAATTTTAACAAAATATTACTCAACGTATGCATTGAAATAGAACCAGTTTACACCGTTTATAACGCGTAATATATTAGTATTATAGTTTTTTAAAGTATATATTTAAATAAAACGCTTTTAACCGTTTAAAACGTGTATTATATTAGGGTATTAGATGTTTAGAAGTACGCATTTAAATAAAACAATTGAATCACGTTATACATTAGCCTAATAGATTGTTAAATTTTTTAATGTATGCATTTTAATTAAACACTTTGAACCGCTTATAACAGGTTATATTATATCCGCGTAATGAATTATATTTTTTAATGCTTTAAAATAATACACTTTGACCTGCGGGTAATATATTCGCGTAATAGATTCTATTTCTTTTCACAGTTTGCTTTCGAACTTTAACCGTTGCTAAATGTTTAAGCTTATTTATAATACGACGCGTTTTACACAAAATTTCAATTTTAACACTTGAAATTCTCTCTTCTTGAAAATTAGTAATAAAATATTTTACTACAGTGATCAAGGTCTTTATTTGATTTTTATGTTGTTTTGTTTTATTCTTAAAAACTACTGTAAACGGTATTTTGAAAGTAGTGTAATTTGAAAGAAACACATTTTTCTATAAAAAGATATGCTAACATTTATTTTATAATTGGAAAATAGGGTTAAATACTGTCTATAGTTTACGCGAGTAATACACATTTAAATAAAACACTTTAACGGTTTAAAACGCGATATATTAGTTAAACTTATTTGAAAATGATTTTTAACTTCGGCGCGACGTTTCGTCTTCCCGTGACCACGGCTGCTGCAAAGCATCCGAAACGTCGGGCCGAAGTTAAAAATCCTTTTCAAATAAGTTTAACTAATATATCGCGTTTTAAACCGTTAAAGTGTTTTATTTAAAATAGGGTTAAAATTTCAAAAAGGTGATTTCCACTAAACGCTTCGTAACCTACTCAAACAAAACAAAATAAAATAATCTCTTAAGATTGTTTATTTGATATACAGGCTAAACATACAATAAACATTTATTGATTAAAATTTTTAGCATACACTTGGGTCACAACATAGCATTTGTTATATTTAAGTAAAACACTTTTAACAATATGTTTTAACTAACTCATTTATAGATACGACGCGAAATCTATAAGTTTAACTAAGTGTGTCTGTTGTTTACGCGATAGTTCACATCAAAATGAAACATTTTTAACAGGGAATGCATTATTTCACTTATATACAAGTAATCTTTACCATGGCCCGACGTTTTGTAGCAGTAACCCCGTGACCACGGCTGCTAACAAGCATTTTAAACGTCGTTAAAATAGCGGTAGGTAAAATGAATTGTTTATATTTCACGTATAAAGGCGTTAAAAGTGTTTTATTTACAGGATCAGTGAGACTTATATATTTCGCGTCGTATTTAAAAAAAAAAGAAATAATATTTTTTTTTTTTGTTTTTTACATGTGCACTACTAGCGTAAGCTATAGACGTTACTTAGTGAGACTTATATATTTCGCGTCGTATTTAAAAATAAGAGAACTAATATATTTCACGTATAAAGGCGTTAAAAGTGTTTTATTTACATGTGCACTACTAGCGTAAGCTATAGACGTTACTTAGTGAGACTTATATATTTCGCGTCGTATTTAAAAATAAGCGAACTAATATATTTCGTATTTTAAAGCGTTTTATTTACATGTGCACTAGTCGTAAACTACCGACAAATTGTGTCAAATTAATATTCAATAAAAACGAATAGAGTGATACTATGCGATTTGTATATATAGTGGGAAGATAAAAATGAACCAAACCCCCCCTACATATGACTTGGATCCCATTTGCAACGCTCAACACAGTGGGGCTATTGCCGCACTTCGCTTTCTGAGGAGTTACAACCATTTCGTGGTCCCACCAGGTAAGGTTACTGCTTCTCATCTTCACTATGTAGATCTCTAGATATATCCTCTATATACTATACATAATACTAGCTGTGTCAGCGACTTCGTCCGCGAGAATTATTTTGGGCATCCAAATTCGTATTTCCCCCTTCATCTTTAGGTATCTTGAACCGTTTTCGCAGCGTTTTTGCCTCGGAAATCCATAATTTTCCCATTTCTCGCTGTATCTTCGCTTCTATTAGTAACAGCGCGATGTTTTATAGCCTATATTCAAACAAACACTCCAGCTTTATATATAAGTATAGATAAATAAAGCTGACAGCTTTGGCCACGATTATCTCAGGAACCACTAGTTCGAATTGAAACATTAGGCTGAGGCCAATAGAAGCGAAGAGTCAGATAAAAATATAAATAAAATGGGGACTTTATTCATCGTTGGGGGCTTCCGGTTTTACGGTTCAGGATACCCAAAAAATATTATTAAAGGAATGATCCCTCTGTAAATAAGAAAAATGTCCGCGTCATATCTTTTAAGATAACTCGCAAGAACGATAGGACGCGGGCGACGTCGTGGGTAACAGCTGTAGTTTTTAGATACTTTTTATATAGATAGGCAAAAACTTTTGCTCAAAATAAGTATTATATGCGTACAAAGTCGCGGGCACAGCTAGAGTGTTTATGTATAAAAGAAATGCGTTTGCTATCATCGAGGTCGTGAATCGTTATAAAACTATAATAATTATTTAGATTCGTTTACAATTATTGGCAAACACATCGTTTACCAAAGACTTATGACGTAAAAAATTAAACTAAAATCTGTAACTAACACGTAATAATAAAACCAACTGAATGATTAAATACTGTCTATAGTTTACGCGAGTGATACACATTAAAAAAAAAACACTTTAACGGTTTAAAACGCGATATATTAGTTAAACTTATTTGGAAATGATTTTTAACTTCGGCCCGACGTTTCGGCCGTGGTCCACCACGGCTGCTGCATCCGAAGTTAAAAATCATTTCCAAAATAAGTTTAACTAATACATCGCGTTTTAAACCGTTAAAGTGTTTTATTCAACTGAATGATTACTTGAATAATGTTACAAAGAAATTGAGTTGCCTGTGTGCGAAGTTAAGTAAAAATATTGCCACTGTCAAAGTTGAAAAACATAACCATAATTTAAAAATCGAAAATAAATTGAAAAAATTTTTTCGACTCAGGCAGGTCTTGAACCGGCATCTACAGCGTTCTGTGTTGCTCTAACCAATTGAGCTACCGAGTCCTACACGTCATCGTCGAATTTCAACCTATTGATACATGCACCTCTCGCGCAATGTCGTATGCTTAAGCCTTAAGAAAATCATTGAAGATGAAATGACAGCGTACCTATAATGTTGCAAGTAACCGTGTCAAAAAGTTTTTCAATTTATTTTCGACTAGCTGTGCTAGTCCGCGTGGAACAGTGACTTGGGGTAGAATTTTTAATTATTTAGGCTGTTTATTAATTTATGTAAGGGTGCATTTAAGGCAGCCAATCTGTGTTGTATGTGCTACTTTGCCGCAACACTCTCACCTCACATCACTCATACTCGAACTCCCACTCTCATTTCTACACTCACTCCCACTCCCACTCACACTTCCTAAAACGCAAAAGAAGGAAGTTTCATTGTCCTAGCTTCAACAACCACAAATTTCCATACAAACTTTCATCCCTTTTTTTAACCCCAAAGGGTTATCAACCCTTTTTGGCATTAAAAGTAGCCTACGTCCTTTCTCAAGCTCTAAAATATCTGTGTGCCAAATTTCATTTAAATCTGTTCAGTAGTTTCGGAGTTCAAGCCGGACAGATAGACAGAGCTATTGCTTGTACTTTCGTATTTATAATATTAGTATAGATTTTAAACCTATGCTATATGTGCAATGACATGTGAAAAATATTAAAGTTGAAAAACATAATCCTCTCTGTGGCGTTCGGTTAACGAAAACCTCGGTGTTAAACGAATAATTTCGAGTTGATCGTAAAACCTGTTACCGATCATTTTTAATACACAGCTGTTAGCTCCCACGTGCTAATGATCGAAAGCTTTGCGTTAACCTCTTCAAAAACAAAGTATTATGTATTGATATAACTAAATGACGTATTAATGCTTTTCATCTTTTGGTTCATTAACTTGTGACAAGCACGAGGTGTCCTAGATTCAATCCCAGGAATATGTCTTCTTATTGGGAAATTGCTAGTAAAAAGAGTTGTATAATCTGCAGATTATCTGTAGAGTAGGTACGTAACACTTTTAACGGTTCAAAACGTGTAAAACGTTAGCGCAAGCGTTGCAACGTTTCGGATGCTTTGCAGCCGTGGTCATGGGTAACATCGGGAGTAGTTAAAATAGGTTGTAATTAAGTTTAGCTAATACATTTCGCGTTTCAAACTGTCAAAGTGTTTTATTGAAATATTCTTTTTACCTTATTAAAATTAGTTGTATATTGTATTTTTGAACCTGTTCTTCAGCTTTACTCAAGTGGTCCTGGATTGGATTCCTTGTAAAAAATATAGTTTCGGTTGGGCTAGTTAAATTAACTTATAAATAAATTCGATCAAAGAAAGAAATCCAGAAATGCTCGCCCCACAGTGGAAAAGAGGTTTCAAAACGTAGCAAAAAGGCCATAGTAGTAGCACAGTGTTAACAAAAAGGCTATAAGTGTGACAGTGTCCCAAAAATGTCCACAGTAGTCCCAAAAAGGCCACAGCATTCCAAAAAAGGCCACAGTGTCGCAAAAAAACAAATATTGTCCCTACGATTAGCGGGTGATCGTTTAAAGGACTCGTGCCGTCGATCACCCGGTCGGAACCCGCGTGTATTATTCATGTAGTACAGACAGCAAAACAGATTATACATTAATTTATACTAATATATAAAGTTGAGGAGTTTGTTTGTTTGAACGCGCTAAGCTTAGGAACTACGGATTGAAAAATCCTTTTTTAGGCAATAAAACACCTCGCCGTGACTAATAGGAGCTAAGAAACAGCGGGAAATGTGGAAGAAACAGGGAAAGCTATTCTTAAAGGGTTTTCGATGCGTACGCTGCGACAACGGTTCAAGATTTAAATAAAACACTTTAACCGTTTAAAACGCGATATATTAGTTAAACTTATTTAAAAAATGCGGGGAGACCACGTGACCACGGCTGCTGCAAAGCATCCGAAACGTCGGACCAAAGTTTTTAAATAGTTTAACTAATATATCGCGTTTTAAACCGTTAAAGTGTTTTGTTTAAACGAAATTTCTATATATATTAATCGCGTTTCAGTTTCAGTCTGTGGATTTCCAAATATCCAATGTCAAAATACGTCGGGCTTTTCCGTCCATCCGTTGTTAGATGCTATAGGCTGGGGTATATCGTCTACCATTAAGTTTTTTTTTTTTTTTTTTTTTGTCCAAGGCAATCGCGTCGTTCAGTCTGGGATTTCCAAATATCAATGTCAAAATACGTGTCGTCTTATAGATCTATATAATCGGTGGGGTATATCGTCTACCATTAAGAACGCTATGCTTGTCTGTCTTCCTCTATCGTAAAAGAAAAAAATATGAAATGTTTTTTTTTGCTATCTGTACCAGTTGCGTAGGGGCCATGCACCTGCTTGTACTGATGTTACCTGTAATTGGCTCTATCAATAATAACCACTACACAGCACCCTCTTCCATATTGATCTAATGATTTACGTAAATATTACTCGATTGTACAAAAAGTGTTATGTTTTGAGAGACGGTTAAATAACTTTAACGGCTTAAAACGCGATATATATTAGTTAAAGTTATTTGACAGTTATTTTAACTACCGAAGTCCGGGCCGACACTTCGGATGCTTTGCAGCAGCCACGCTTTACGCAGTGGTCACGGGGAAACTAAAGATGGAGGGCGTCTCTGACGTCAAAGTAAAAAAGTGCTACGCTAGAGCCATGTGTTCCGTCGAAGTTGGTATTTAGTTAAGTTTAACATATATATATTGCGTTTTAAACCGTTATTTTTTTTATATAAATGTGTTCTACTCGCGTAAACTACAGACGTTGAGAGACTTGTCAAAAATTTTCAGCTGATTTTATATTTCCTATTTCATGCTCAAACGATAAGAGTACATAATGGTAGATACTGCAGCGGTCAGAAAGATGGACAAACATGTGAACACATGTCTTAGTTGCGATCATGGATTGTATAGTAAGTAGGTACTTTTCTCAAATAATGCGCGGAAATTAAAACAAATGTATTTAAAAACTGTATGTCGTTTACGCGAGTCGTAGGCACACGTTTAAATTAAACACTTTAACGGTTTAAAACGCGGTTTGTATTAGTTAAACTTAATTGAAAACTACGTGACCATATAGCTGCTGCAAAGCATCCGAAATTTCGGGCCCTAGGTTAAAATAAGTTTAACTAATATACTTATATCGCGTTTCAAACCTTCGAAGTGTTTTAATTAAACAAATATATTTTCCACTAAACAGCTTTTATGTGCAAGCCAGTTCGAATTTCAAATTAAACCTCTGATAAGTTACCTCTTTGGTCGCCATGTTACGGAGCAGATCGTTTCATTTTTAAATTTAATTTATTTGGCCTCTAAACATGAGAGATATGAATTTTTATACAACTATTGCCGGCCGCTGCTCGACCAGTGCGGCAAGTTTGATTTATCTCGAAGACGATTGTCAGAATTGTCAAACAGATTATCCATTTGTATAAAAGTATTTTTAAAATAGATAATACAATAGATGTTTTCTCCAAATCTCATACATTTAAAAGCCAAATTTAAAAACATCAAATGACTTTGCCCTTTCATAATATTGTAGTTAAATTACGCATTTAAATTTTCTTCTACATATTCTATATCTAATGTCATAGCCTTTTATGTAAATACATAATCGTTTAGTATTCGTTTTTAGCTTGTAGCCTCTTTGTAGTCAAAAAAATATTGCTCAAATTTGCAAGGATATTTAAGAAAAATACTTAATGCCTAAAATGTGACATACAAGCTGCTAGTAATACAATAACGATTCTTTGAGATAAAACACTTAACGGTTTAAAACGTTTAATTTAATTTATTTTAACTACAACCCGATTGACCGCCCATATGTCTAAATGATTAAACGCCATTGCGTTAAGCACAAGAGGTCCTGAGTTCGAATCCCGAAACAATAGATTGTTTCGGTTTGGCGGGGCACAGGTCTTATCACCAATTTGCTAAAATAGTTGATAAAACTGATCAATAAACGGACACAGAAGTGTGTTTGCCCCATGCCTCACAGGGGCAATGAATTTCACTGTTTTTTTCGGCCGATCGTCCGAGTATATCTCTTACGTCAAAGAGTGATGAAAAAGTAAAAAGTTGCCCGACATGTTACGCGTTTTAAACCGTTAATTTTGTTCTCTTGTCTTCTCTAATCTTTCTCTCTTATTTCAACTTACTTTGTGCTTGCAGATGCCCACCCAATGGTACCACTATTAGCTGCGTTACCTTCACCACCATGTCTACCATCATATTGCACTCATCTACCTGTGAGACCAGCAAGTAAGTAAACTAACTACTGATATTTTAGTATTTTTTTAATGGCATAGGAAGATAGACAAGCACTAAGCAGACACTTGATAGGAAGGACCTTAGCTAACTGGAACCGAAATGCAATCAAAAAAGAATTAGTAGACGGCGGTTCGTAACCGAGATGCAATTTCGATATTCCTAGGAACACTTTGATATCCACACTTTATAATTTTTTACATGTTATTGCACATGAAGGCAGTATATAATTTAAAAATCGAAAATAAATTGAAAAAAATTTCGACTCGGGCACGACTTGAACCGGCATCGTCAGCGTTCCGTGCTCTTGCTCTACCAATTGAGGTATTGAGTCCTACCTACCTAGTAGGACTCTAATATGTTTCAGAAAAAAATTAAATTAATTAGAAACATGTCGGCATCGGTGGGGATGAACCCGCGACCTGATGTTTATATATTAGCCATTACTACCGTACCTTGTCTGTTCTATATTATGTTCTTTGAAAAGGAATTTAAGAGAGAGACTCTATTAACTCATTCTGGTGACGGTGTGTTAAATATTTTTTACTGGCAATATTTACAGTTGTCCAAAACCCACAAACTATATGCGACAACGAAGCTCGAAGGCGAGGTGAGAAACGGCCTATCCCAGCTGAACTAAAAGACGAGAAATACTTCGAAAGACGAAGACGTAATAATCAAGCCGCGAAGAAGTCGCGAGACGCGAGGCGGATGCGAGAAGACCAGGTATTATGCATTTTAATCCATTAATAGTAATAATAGCCTGTGCCCTAACTGTGTCCGCGACTTCGACTGTATTTTGGGCAACACATTATTATTTATTTTTGCAAACAATCTCCTAAATTTATAAGTTATAGCCGGTATCCACGACGAGTTCCACATGTCATCGTTATTGCGAGTTAAATTTAAAAGATAGATGTGTATTTAACACACTGTCGCATTTAAAAAGAAAATACGACAAGTGTTGGGCTACCGTATCGCTCAATTGGGTGATGCAACTGCGCGGAACGCTGAGGATGCCGGTTCAAGTCCTGTCCGTGTCTTATTTTATCTGAAATCGATTTTTAATCTTTAAGTTTCCTTTTCAGATAGCGTGGCGTGCATGTCTACTGGAACAAGAAAACGCTTCCCTGCGAGCTCACATAACAGCGTTACGACAAGAAACAATGGCTTTAAGAGCTTTGCTTGCAACCAGGGACGAAGCACCGATTCCATCTTCTACTACAGACTAGAACATAACTTTTTTTTTTAAGAAATAGGAGAAAATTGTTACCAGCAAAGTTGTCTAATCAAATGTTATTTAAAGCTGAACTAGTCCTTGTTTTTAAGTATTATTTATTAAATAAAGTAACTGTTTTATAAAATCTGGTTATTTTTAATAAAATACACAAAATGAAATAAATAAATATAACTCTTCATTTAATCTGTATTGTAATTAAGTCTGTGCACAATGGCGGCGCTAGACCACGCGTGGGCGTTAGCGAAATTATGTTTTTTTTTTTAATTGAAAAATAAGTTAAAGCTCCATTCAAACTAGATAATATGTTATCAGCCAGATTGTCAGCAATTCTAATGTGATTTAAAGCTCAAACATTCCAATCATAGCAGATTCGCTCGATTTTTTTCAAATTTTTATTTAATAGGCCTTTATCACATTACCTAATTAGGTTATGTCGCCCAATAAGGCAAAAGTTACAAATTACAATTTCAAATTAATAGACTAAAACTATCTACATCATAGCATTATGATATAAGTTTAGTAGCATCCTAGCCTCCCCTGAAAATGGACAGGCTAACACTACCACACCACGCAACATTTTTAACACAAATATAGACTTACTAATTCCCGCAATGCCGCATTCCGTACACATTCCGACAGAACATGGGTCACGTCTTCCACAACGTCACAATCTATGCAATTAGGACTTGATGTTACCCTCATGAGATGTCTGAATTTGTTTGTCACAATATGTCCGGAACGATGTTATGATTTGATGTTATTTCGCTCGATGTTAGTAGTTATTAAAAGAATTTTTATCTAATACTTCCTACTTTATCGATCGATGGTAATAACTAATGCGTAAAAACTTTACGAGGCTCAGCACGATACGTCACCCACGTCTAACGTTGTAATTTAGTTATTGACCGCATGTTGATATTACAAAGCAATAAACTCGACCAAATTACAATAAGTACGCTTTAGAACACTTACTTCAACTCAAAATTTAACCTGTTACCCACGGTATCGGCTGCGTCCCGTCTTTCTTGCAAATTAATCATATAAGATAGACATATAGCGTTCCGGACTTTTCTTTAATTTATTTAAAGAGGAATCATTCTTTCATACATATTTTTATAGCGTACGCCTTGGAAACCCTCAAGGTGAAAAAAAATCCCCGTTTTTTTCACAGATTTCCGTAGTTTCTTCGCTCCTATCGCCTTCCTCAATAAAACCTTTAATCAACACAAAAATATTTTTCAATTCGAACCAATTTCGAAGATTAGCGTGATCAAACAAACAAACTCTTCAGCTGTATATATTAGTATAGATTCTTTTCATAAAGGCAGATTTATTAAAATCCAAAATTATGGCATCACAGAATTGATTTTCTGAAGCTATTACACAAAGACAATTTCTGTGTCACAATCAAATATCCGTTTATCCCACTAACCTATCAAGAGTCCCTTAGGATTTTTTTTTGTTGTTTTAATTCAAGATAATCTACCTAGATGTAGTCAAGTATAATATAAATGAGCAGTGGCTTAATTAATTAACACCTTGGGTCATGAAATATAATATACAGCTCTCATTATTTCATTTACGATTTAACACAGAATATTGCACTAAGTCACTTATTTTATGTAATAAGGTGTATATATTTAAAATATGTTTCCTATGATTTTAATTCTGCTTAGTGCGTCTTTAAGTGTTTCACACACTTTTTTCTCTTTTAGTTAAGTTATAGTATTTTCTAAGTAATTGTTACACAACGTTCTTAAATAAAATAATAAATATTTTTAAATATACACTCCTTGATAGTAATCTTATATGCAAATGCTAATATAAATATAACCTGTGGACAAGTTACAAACATTTATTAACTGTGGTGAATGCCTAGAATATTCTGTGTCAAATGTCAAGCCCTTTAACTTTTTACAGTATGGCAATATTCTAGAGCTACCAGAATAAAAATTAAAAAATTGTTCTTTCGTGAAGTTGCGTCATCCACATGTTCTCGTTTTTGCCTGAAGTGAAATAAAATATTAAATTGATAAGTTGGTCTAGTAATTTAATCAAAATGTTGTCCGCGACGCGAGTGATCAGCCGAAAGGCTCTAGAGTGTTCAGGAATCGGATCGGACCTATACACACAAAGGAATTTCTCGACACTTCTCAAAAGTGTAAGTGACCATTTTATTTCTGAAAACGAATGAAAATCGATTGACACTAAAAATTTAATGTCATATTAGTCAATATTCGCTTTATTTATTGAAGCTCCAATGGATCTGTAATTGTACGGCTAGTAATATAACGTTAAAACGCCGCTTGACCGGGGGGCACATGTGATAATATTTTCTACAGTTTTCCATCAAATTAGGTATTTTCATTAATTTTTCAGACCGCAGCTCCCACGGTACCTATTTACCAGCGACATGCACTTCAATACAGGCACAAGTAAGTATAATTGCATCATAATTTAAGTACCTAACATAACCTAACCTCGACCTTTGTATTTAGCTATGTTACTAGAAAAAATGCATATATTATTTAAAGGGTAATGAGCTGTCTTTCTCCGTTATTATTTCATAATAATTGACCACGATAACATAATAGTACTTACCTTGTAATAATTGTGCAATAAAAGCTGTCTTTTATAATTAGCAGTCTATTTATTCCTTGAGTTAAACGAAGGTCTGCATACTACTCATATAAAGAGTTTAGCTATAAACTTTTCTATCGAAATAACATCTTACACTTATCTTTGAAATTTGTCATTTCACCATTACACATTACCAGTACAGCTAACAATATTACTTATAAGTAGAAAACTTATCTACATAAAAATGAGTGCTATACGTATTTTTCAAGAATTAAGAATAATAATAAGTGAAATTAAAACAGATCTGAGGGAGTTCGAGGAGCGGTCATCGGTATTGACTTGGGTACTACAAACTCATGTGTGGCTGTTATGGAAGGAAAGACACCAAAGGTAAGCCTATAACGAGCATATTTTTATATTATTAGAAGAAGTTTCATTGTTCTAGCTTCAACAACCATGAATTTCCGTACAAACTTTCACCTTTGAACCCCTTACAGCCCCCTTTTCGCAATAAAACCCTATGTCCTTTATCAGGGTCAAGACCATCTGTGTACCAAATTTCATTTGAGTCCGTTCAATAGTTGTTGCGTGAAAGAGTAACAGACAGATAGAGTTACTTTCGCATTTATAATATTAGTAAGGATTAGAATCTAAAGTACTGGCTTCTTTTGATGAAACAGGTAAAAAGCAAATGTCTACACAATCAGAGATAGAATTGCATTGTCGATCACTGCTTGCACCATTGTGTAACTGGTTTTGCAGCGATGCTAAAGCAATTCGCAGAACCAGCTGGCTTAGATAACTATTGTCTAGTGCCTTCCTAGATACTGTGAAACATATTTTTTAGATATATTTAGTTAAAGGATTCAAACGGACTTACTTACATGTACTGTCTGCAGTTTATGTGACTAGTACACATTTAATTTAATAATCGAAAATAAATTGAAAAAAATTTCGACTCGGGGAGGACTTGGTAGTTCAATTGGTAGAGCAACAGCACATAACGCTGACGAAATTACTTGCATGTGTCAAGAAATTTTATTTATAATTAATGAAATAGTAATCTTTCTTTGTATATAAAATGTTAGATGTAACCCTTTAGCCTCAAGTGCTTACTTGTAAAAGCATAATATGAGACCGCTAGAGACAGAGTAGCCTAACTGCAATTTTTATGATATGAGTTATATTTTCTTAGTCTAAAAATGTTAATCTACACAGTGACCGAAAATTGTTAACATAATTCTTGCAGAAATAATAGTACAAATTCATTTTCCAAGTTAATGGCGAATTTACATTTCTCTCCTTATTGAAAATCATGTTTTTTGTTATTAGGCCACTCTGCCACTATCATCCTCATATACAGCTAAAATAATGTATGCTTTATTTTAATCAGACTCATCTGAAGTGAGTTATTATTGACTTGTATAGTTAAGTTTAAAATTCTCATTCTGAAAACAGGTAGTCGAAAACACTGAAGGTTCCCGTACAACACCCTCGCATGTTGCCTTCAGCAAAGATGGAGAAAGACTAGTCGGTATGCCAGCGAAGCGTCAAGCAGTTACTAACAGCGGTAACACCTTCTATGCTACCAAGCGGTTGATTGGTCGCAGGTTTGATGACCCTGAAGTCCAGAAGGATATGAAGAATCTCTCATATAAGGTTGTCAAGGCATCGAATGGAGACGCTTGGGTGCAAGGTAAGTCTTCCTGCAGTCTTCTGTACGGATCGCTGCCTTTACTAACGTTTCGCAGAATTTTCACTTTGACGACTAACGATTGTCAATTTGAGACGAATAACGTACACGGCCTAAAAATAATTTGACAAAAGATAAACGCCCCAAACCTTTACATCAATAATCAGCTTAACAATAATTTTACCAAATGAAACGTTGTCATACAAAAATTTGACAACCGTTAGTCGTCAAAGTGTAAAATAGGCGAAACGTTGGTTGGCAAGTGATAATTGGCCGAACAATTTTTGGCGAAAGGGCAGGCAAATACCCAACCAGACAATCTATAGACACTGTGACTCCTGTTGAGATCGTAATCATTGCTATAAATGATGAATTAATTTATTTTTAGCTATAACAGCAGCATTTATTGACCATTTTACTGATAAATTTTATATTTAGCCTATGACCGACTGATATATTTATATGACCACAAAACTCTATGCTATTCTTAAGCTTTGAAGTTTGAACTCTCATGCTCTCTGAAATGCTAGCCAGAGCGAGGCAGTGATTAATAGAATTTGTACTGCACACATTCTCTTATTAAATGTTTTCTAATCAAAATGAACTTTGGTATTGACAGTGTTATCAGTTTAATTAATAATAATAATTCAAACTTGATTAATACCAAATATAGGTGAGTCGGTAAAACTAGTTCTATGATATTTCTTTAAACTATAAAAAACAAAACTGATTTCAGATAATAACCATAATCAAGAAATATTTGACTAACTGTGTCGCGTAGATTAGTTATTTCGGGAATCATCATTATAAATTAAAGCTGTTTGACCCTTGACGTCGGTCGCGTTCCGTCCTTCTTCTTCGTATCTTGTCGGTTTCGCGAGGAATTCCTCAAAAGCGAAAAATATGTCCAGTTTTTTTTCTAACACTTACCACTGTTTCTTCGCTCTTAATAGTCCAGCGAAATGTTTTATAGCCTAGAGTCTTCTTAGAAAAATGCTCTATGCCAAACAAAATTTTCCAATTTAAACCAGTAGTTTCTGATATTAGCGCGTTCAAACAAACAAACTCTTCAGCTTTATTTATTAGTATAGATTGAACATTCTATCTCATAACACATTGACAGTTACAAAATATATTGCTTTTCAGGAAGCGATGGAAAGGTGTACTCCCCCAGTCAGATTGGTGCGTTTGTCCTCATCAAGATGAAGGAAACCGCTGAAGCATACTTGAACACAACAGTCAAGAATGCTGTCATCACAGTCCCAGCTTACTTTAACGACTCCCAACGACAGGCCACTAAGGACGCTGGTAAGATAATAATTTCTTCTATTCTGTGAGGCCACTAGAGACAGAGTGGCCTAATAACACAAAACATGATTTTCTATATGTAGGAAAGTAAAAATGCGCAATTAACTTAGGCAAAAATCAATTTGTACTTTTATTTGAGTAAGAAATATTTTAACAATTTTCGATGACTGTGCTCTTGTAGATTAACATTTTTAGATTATAAATAGCTCAAGTCATAAAATTGCAGTTAGGCTACTATGCCCTTAGCAGCTTCATATAGGGTACATTATTTTTGGTTGATGGCAGTTGACATGTATTCCTATTGTTTTGCGAAGAATATCCGATTCTTCATGGCCACTCAAGTTGTCTTGTATCGATATTTATAACAGTCTATATGTATATATATGTGTAAATAGATAGATCATTTTGTAACAAAATTGGTACATACATCATCTCTCATATTCTTGAATATATATTTTTTTGGGTACCTCAACAGTTTTCAAAGCATACCCAATGAAAATCCACAAGGATGAATAGTTAATCCCGGGTTTTGTCACGTTTTCCGTTGTCTCTTCGCACTTATTAGTCAAGAGGCGTTATTTTATAGCCTTCCTCGATAAATTCTGTAACAGACTAAATCATTTCTCAATTCCAACCAGTTGTTCCTGAGGTTAGCGCGTTCAACAAAATCAACTTTATACATTAGTATAGATTTGGCTTGATGTGTCTTATCGAACTTACTTTAACATAGAAAGAGAAAAACTTTGGTTTATCTTAAAACCCATATAATGACATTTACTTGATAACTCTCTTTAATGATAAAAAGAGTCAGTCTCTTAAATTTTGTTGTAAAACTTTAAATTATGTTTGCATCGTCGATCACTGCTTGCACCATTGTGTAACTGGTTTTGCAGCGATGCCAAAGCAATTCACAGAACCAGCTGGTCTAGATAGCCATTGTCTAGTGCCTTCCTAGATACTGTGATACAATTTAAAAAAAAAACTACGAACCCATGGACCCCAGGTTAAGATGTAGATTTTTTTCACACTTAATCAAATTTAAGTACAACTTACTTAAACAATATTGAAATAAAAATTATTCATTTGCTTAACTTAAAAGACCGCATCTGTAGCCAAATGGTTAAACATATTGTGTTAAGCGCGAGAGCTCCTGGGTTCGAATCCCAGGGAAACATAAAATTTTTTCGGTCGGGCAGGACACAGTCTCGTCAATTACTTGCCTGTGAATAAACTGAACAGTGAAATGGACACAGAAATGTGCTCGCCCCATGCCCCACGAGGGGGAAACGGGTCTCACTAATATACTTCTAATTCTTAGTTGACTATTCTTAATGATATTGTTTATTAATTAATTTGTCTCAATCGGGAATGAATGTAATTTAAAGAAAAGAAAACACTTAACGGTTTAAAACGCGAAATTTATTATTTAAACTTTAAAATGATTTTAACCACCGCCCAACGTTTCGGATGCTTTCCGTTTAATGCATTTTAAACCGTTAAGTGTTTGTTTTAAATTGCTAATGATATATTATACAAATAAAGCTCCCCATTGCTTATCCCTCCAAGTACATTATATTTTCAAAATTCACAATTCATTGTATAGATGTTATAGGGTTAGGTGTGTTTCACCTACCGTCAAGGGGGACCCCCCTTGCTTTTCTGTCCTCCATCATATTTTTTTTTAAATTAAATTTATAATTACTGAACTTTGTATCCTTTTTTTAGGTCAGATCTCTGGATTGAATGTACTGCGTGTGATTAACGAGCCAACGGCTGCCGCGCTAGCCTATGGAATGGATAAGACTGAAGATAAAATGTAAGTGAAACGTTTTGTCAGACTTTTTCTACTATCTATGTCCTACTACCAGGCACAGCTTGCCTGTTTGTCATAAGACATTTTAAAAGCCTAGGTCCATATGAAATATCATGTATGACGTAACAGATGGCGCTAGTTTTTTTATGATATGTAATACCCTCTTATGGCTGGTAATATTGGAAATCCACAGATTAAGCTGGAATGCCATTTAACTTGCCGGCTTTTTCACCTGTGGACGGTGGTTCGTGAGCCGGATTCAATATTCAGAAAAATTATGAAATATTTTGGTCTTGGTGGGGATTGAATCCATGACTCGTTAATTATAAGGTATACACTGGACTCTGTCTGAACATATGGATATTAATTTAATATCCAGATTTCCAGGTGGTAGGAAGATAGGAATTCCGTTCGGTTCATGAAGGTGAAGAAGCTGTGAAGCTTAATCACGTATCATTGTATTTCAAACTTTGTCAATATGAATCCCTTGCCAACAGTATAGCTGTATACGACTTGGGAGGTGGTACCTTTGACGTCTCGGTGCTAGAGATCCAGAAGGGTGTGTTCGAGGTGAAGTCCACCAACGGTGACACACTGCTCGGTGGCGAGGACTTTGACAATGTCATTGTTAACTTCCTGGTGGACGAGTTCAAGCGAGACGTGAGTGAATTTTTTGTTCTCTTCTCTTCCCCGGATTTCAAGTAAATTAATCTAAATAAAAGTGTAATTCCACTTCTTCCAAGGCAGGGCAGGGCAGGACTTGAACCGGCATCCACAGCATTCCTCAGCAGGTGTTGCTCGAATCTTTTTTTTTTATAACCGATTTTTAATTTATATAGTGCCCCCATGTGCCATAACATGTCAAACGTGAAACGTACTGATTTACTTACAGATATACATATCTAACGCCTCTCGTTATTAAAGCTAAAAGTTAAACAAAAATATTTAATTTAATAACTAGACACTTTCGGGCATTCATCAGCAGTAACCTAAAGTAATCTTTGTTACTATTTAATATTGATGATTTAAATAAAACACTAACGGATTAAGGATAGGATGCTTTGCAGCAGCCGTGGTCACGGGGAGACAAGTTTAACTAAAGTATATCGCGTTTTAAACCCTTAGTGTTTTATTTAAATTTGTAAACTACAGCCAGTATTGTTGATGTTGAGAAGATACCTAAAAACTATTCTTGATGACCTCATTAATAAAATATTGAAGGACTTGAAAAAAATTGTGTCTTTACATTACAGTAATGGTATATATTTAACTATTATACTCACATACAGTAAATATGTAATTTTAAACTAAATTTTGTTTGCATCGTCGATCACTGCTTGCACCATTGTGTAACTGGTTTTGCAGCGATGCTAAAGCAATTCGCAGAACCAGCTGGTCTAGATATTTATTGTCTAGCGCCTTCCTAGATACTGTGATACAACTCCACTTTTGAAAACTTTATAATTTTTTACATGTTATTGCATATGAAGGCACTATATAATTAAAAAATCGAAAATAAATAACAAATCTACTTACTTGCTTAGCTAGGTGCTAAACAGGAAAGATTATAGGTTCTCAAACTTAAGTAAATAAAATCTAATTTGTGTTCATGGAGTTACAAGTGGTGTACAATTTTCTCCTTGGTGGGGTTTGGGCTGAAAATGTTTCCGTGTTTTCATTTATAGATTTGACTTGTTGATAAAATGCATTAATGAAACAATTTGTTTCTCCGGGATTGGAATTTAGGATCTCTCATCTTTAGACTATAGACAACAAAATACATGTTTCATTGAGAATTACTCAATTTATATAATATTAATATGTGGAGGTATATTTTCTTATAATCATTCGTTTTAACAGCAAGGACTCGACATCCGCAAAGACGCCATGGCCATGCAGCGACTGAAGGAAGCAGCTGAGAAGGCTAAAATTGAGCTTTCCGGCTCCGTACAGACTGACATCAACCTGCCCTACCTGACCATGGACGCCTCTGGTCCCAAACATATGAACTTAAAGGTAAGTAAGAATGACTTCATTTTTAAATTACCACAAAAAAAATGACCGCGACACTATGTCTATCTTTGAAGAGAGATCCAATTTGGATGTCCGAAATAACTATTCTATAACTAAGTCGCTGACACATTTAGTGAATTATAAAATAATCGAAGCTTTCTTTCAAAGTATATGAATAATGTTTTAAAACTTAAGTTTATATCGGTAACAGATCATTTAAATATTGTTAAACAAAATTTAAAGCACTTAATGCATTCTGTATTTGAATTATTCCATTTATCAATTACAAAGCATTAGTGCAATAATATGACAATATAAAACCATCTACTGTCTGTAATGCGACAATGGATCAAGAAAACTTGTTACAGTTTCTTATTAAGACTTTCATTAAACATGTATGTTGAAAATACTGTCAGTAGTTTACGCGAGTAGTACACATTTAAATAAAACACTTTAACGGTTTAAAACGCGGTATATTTTAGTTAAACTTATTTGAAAAATATTTTTAAGCTGCCACAAAACGCAAACGTCAGACCCTAAAATGCTTTTCAAATAAGTTTAACTAATATATATCGCGATTTAAACCGTTAGTGTTTTATTTAAATGTGTGCTACTCGCGTAAACTACAGACGGTATGTATGTTTTAATAAACTTTGCTCAGAGTCACTTACCAGCTATTTTCGTTGGCTATATTTTAATTGGACATATATGAGTGTGCATTATCTATGCTTTCGTTTTCCTAAGTTTAATTATGTTCCTAGATGACTCGTGCGAAGCTAGAATCCCTTGTTGGCGATTTAATCAAACGGACAGTTGCTCCGTGCCAGCGCGCTCTGCAAGATGCCGAGGTCTCGCGGTCTGACGTGGGCGAAGTATTGCTCGTCGGAGGAATGACAAGAATGCCTAAGGTAAACATTTCGGCTCAAAGGATCAAAATGAAAGTTTTGGAAAGGATAATTTAAAACCAGCTCGAAGGATCATAGCTAAATAAGAAACGTTTATATTATATGCACTTAGCACAAGCTATGACCAGTTTCAAATAGTTGGTCAGGCGAAGGTAAAGATACCGGGTGCGATATTAATATGGGGACATATTCACTGTTTGTGTTCTTTATGCAATCAGATTATAATCTCACAGACATTTTTCTGAACTTGCTTATAGACAGTGCTACAAACCACCGTGCTTCCTAGTGTTTAAACTATTCTTTTCCTGCATTAATAAATAAATGAATTTGTAATTTTATTACTCATATGATGGCCTATTGCAGCGTTATTTCGCAAAATTAGCGTTTAGGCGCGCAGTTTAAATGTTGGATTTTTAAATTTGTTTTAATCAGCAAAAAGAACAGAATTGAAAAATATCACTTTTCTGGAGTTTCTCCACATCTAACAAATACTATAAAGTACATTTTAAATTCAATCAAATAAAATAACCCATTCTACAAATATCTTCCAATCAAATCTTGTTATGCATGTCAGAAATAATAATAATAAGTATCTTTATTTTGCACACATTTAGTACAATAGGAAGAAATAGATGTAATTATAGTAAAATAATCATAAAAAAGGGTCTCAAATCAGCAAAAGTTACAGCACAGTTATGCTACAACACTGATTTTCAGCAAAAACCCTACTGATATCAAGCTATTCCACCAAGGTTCGGCTCATGAACTGTAGTTTAATCCGTCAGGTCCAACAAACAGTGCAAGAGATCTTCGGCAGAGCGCCTTCAAGATCAGTGAATCCAGACGAAGCGGTCGCAGTCGGAGCCGCCGTCCAGGGTGGAGTCCTGGCTGGTGACGTCACCGACATCCTCCTCCTCGACGTAACGCCCCTGTCCCTCGGAATTGAGACCCTCGGTGGTGTCTTCACCAAGCTCATCACCAGAAACACCACCATCCCGACCAAGAAGAGCCAAGTATTCTCGACAGGTGAGCTTTCTCTATAGCACTTCTATTGTATCTTCTAATCGAAGTAGTTAAGATTTTTACGGTTTTAAAACGCGTAATATATTATTTTAACGACGGCCCCACATATGGCTCCTTGGTCTCCCTGTGACCACGGCTGCTATAAAGCATCCGAAACGTCGGACCGTAGTTAAAATAATTTTCAAATAAGTTTAACTAATATGTATCGCGTTTTAAACCGTTAAAGTGTTTTGATAAATGTTATTTATTAAATTGTAAATGTAATTGTAATTAATAAGTAAATGTTTGCATCGTCGATCACTGCTTGCACCATTGTGTAACTGGTTTTGCAGCGATGCTAAAGCAATTCGCAGAACCAGCTGGTCTAGATAGCCATTGTCTAGTGCCTTCCTAGATACTGTGATACATTTACTCAAATAAATTACCACATATTTTAACTTTTAAAGTATTTTTTTGTAAAAGTAAGTTTGGTAGCACATTGTATAAGTTTGAAGTAAATATGTTACTGAATGAGAAATAACCTTCAAACCTTTATTTTCAGCCGCTGACGGTCAGACCCAAGTGGAAATCAAGGTACATCAAGGCGAACGCGAAATGGCCGCAGACAACAAGATCCTGGGACAGTTCTCGCTCGTGGGCATTCCTCCAGCTCCCAGGGGAGTTCCCCAGATCGAGGTGACCTTCGACATTGACGCCAACGGAATCGTACATGTGTCCGCACGAGACAAGGGTACTGGAAAGGAACAACAAAGTGAGTAACGTTTGTTTATCATGATAGATATGTATGACCAGTGTATTCTGAATGTTCAGTTTTTGTAGCTTGCCACCCCTGTTGACATCAGTGTTTAAAATTATAAATCTTTATTTTCATATATATCGACTACCTTCATACTTTTCTGTTGAGATCCGGTCAGCTTGGGCACAGAGGTATGATCAACTGCCTGCCTGTAAGCTATTGGATATCAGTGCTTGTCCCTTGCCCCACAAAGGGGATATTGTAGAAGTTATGTACTTATAAAATGTCTTCTCTTTTAGTCGTAATTCAATCATCGGGCGGTCTATCGAAGGACGAGATCGAGAACATGGTGAAAGCGGCAGAGCAGTTCGCTGCTGCTGACAAGGCGCGCAGGGAGAGAGTGGAGGTGTCCAATCAGGCGGAGGGAGTTCTGCACGACACGGAGACCAAAATGGACGAGTACAAAGACCAGTTGCCACAGGACGAGGTGAGGGGGGGGCGGGAGTATTAGTATTAATTATTTAATTATACATTAAGAAAAGAAACCATGACGCACACAGACACTATAGTGCTTACTGTTTGAGCGGCCTTTCGGTCGGGGGGAGGGGGGGAATACTTGAGCAGCCCCTAAGGAGACTTTAGAGGGGCAAGGGGGGGAAGGTGAATAGAGAAATTTTGTCTTGCGTTTTCCTTTTTCTTTATTTATTAATTTATTTATTTTATTTATTTATTTATTTGTTAAGTCAAATAAAAATATGCATTCTACATTAGTATAGATGGCAAGGCATAAGGGCGCCAAATTTTGTTGTTTGCTTGCCCCACGTGACAATATGAACGTTTATTAGATTTTTATAAACTATATTGAAACATTACGCTATATAGGTTTTTCCATTTGTAACCAAAAAACAATGACTGTGCAAAAGAACTCTCCCCTATCTCCCCTTAACAATAATGCCCCATCCGTTTTAAGCCAGTATTTCCTACCAGTTAGATATTGGTAAAGCCGGATGGTAGAGAAACAGGGTTGAGTTATCATCTTACTTCTCTTGAAGTCAAAGATGATCTATAACCTCCAACATTGATTTTTAGAAGCATAGACCGATTTGTGACTAAGGTTTTTGACTTTCATTCAATGCTATTAAAATAAAATTATCTTAACGGTGGCAGAAATTTATATAAATAAAGTTCTGATTCGAAAGATCTTATTCTAATCTTTACATTGTACATTTTGCTCTTAGCTGCTTGATTGTACAAGAAGACAAGGAGATAACTACTAATACTGTCTGCAGTTAACGCGAGTAGTGCACATTTAAATAAAACACTTTAACGGTGTAAAATGCGATTTATATGCGTTAAACTGATTTGAAAATTATTTTAACGTTTGGTTGGTTTCGCAGCTGTTATGATGACGGGGACACTGTCCCCCCTCACAATGATTTCCATATAACTAATATATATCGCGTCTTAAACCGTTTATTAAAATGACTATTATTATTAGGTGCACATATAACATCTACCTATGGCATTCAATCCCACTGACTATAATACAAATATCTATATATTTTCTAGTGCGAAAAACTTCGCGGCGAGATGGGCAAGCTCCGCGAATTGTTGGCACAGAAAGACAGCGCCGACCCCGAAGCCATTCGTACTGCCACCAGCACGCTACAGCAAGCCAGTCTCAAGCTGTTCGAGCAAGCCTACAAGAAGGTGAGTTTTTTATGTTAAAGGACGACAGACGGCGGCTATTTCACAATCCATCAAGTAAACCCCGAAGTTATCTGTCCTCTATAACAACACGCTGTCGATCTATATTGGCTCTGGAAATTAGAAATCCGTAGACTAAAATGCGATTAAATTCAACAGTACTTATTATGACTGTAGTCTTGAGTTCAAATCCTAGAGAAACAATAAATTGTTTCGGCCAGGCAGGGCACAAAAGTATGATCAACTTGCCGTTGAGTCATACGGACACAGAATTGTGTTCGCCCCATGATCCCTAGGGGGAAACGGGATTTAATTTCCAGATGAAGTCCTACATGTTTCAGAAAAACTATAAATTGGTTAAAAACTTGTTGGTTCTAGAGGCCCTTTGACAGTATCAAAAAGTTATCCATTTATTTTTAGTATAGAAAGCTAGATTCTATTTCTTATACAATATTTTATTTAGATTTTTTTTATGTTCTATTAAAAACTTCATCTTATGATTGAACTTATGCACATTTTTGAGCCAGTGCATTGTTTTAAATGTATCGGTCAAGCAAATGTGCTAGATTGACAGATGACAGTTATCAGCCCCGGATGCGCGTGCGCTTGGGGACGATTCGTTCCTCTAACACTTATATAACTTTAAAACTTCTATCTGTAATCTATGCTAGTGGTATATTACAAAGACTAAATAAAATATACTTTTCGTTCTTTTTTTTTATAAAATAAACGGTTCAAAACGCGATGAAACAAATGTTTATTAGATTATATAGAGATTTAAATTAAATACTTATAAATGCTGAATTAAAACGGATGGCGCATATAACAAGGACATTCAAATAAATAGAAGTCTAATTCATAGGCCTAAAGATGATTTTTGGAAATACAAGCCGATTTATAAGTGTTTGACGCGAAATCCTTGGCCACAAACTTCCAATGTTATTAAGAAAATAGACTTGCAGTCTTTTTAAAGTGGCTGAAATCTCATAGAAAAATTTGTTCTGTACGACTGAAAAATACACTTAACGCGTGAAACAACCGCCTGACTTTTCAGATGCTGTATATTGGTCAGGGATGGGTGGTATCATAATTAAATTGTGTTACTACCATTAAAAATGTCCTATTAAATATATTTATATATCGCGTTTTTAACCGTTAAAATGTTTTATGTAAATGTGTACTACTTGCGTGAACAGTACTGATAGTATTTATTAAATATATTATAAATTATGTCACGAAATGGAATTGACAATAGACTAATTAAAAATTTAAACCAACAGATGGCAGCAGAGCGCGACAACCAACAGTCAACACAACAAACGGAGCAGACAACAGACGAGAAGAAAGAAGAGAAGAAGAACTAAGCCCTAGTGTTAATTACATAACGCCAACCGCACACACGGTACTTAATATCTCGTGTGCGTCAGGCCTTAGGAATGTCACTATTACAATCTACGCAGTAATTGTTAGTGATGCCAAAAACGTTTCCGTATATTTAGGACCTTTGATAATTTTTGGGCAATGGCCGTTTATTTCAAGTTTAAATTGTTGAAGAATTAAACGTATATGTAATATATACGGAGGAGGTACCAAGTCAAACGTTCTTGAATCTGGGATTATGCAAATTGTAACTATTGCCCAATATTATTTTTCTCAACAGCTAGTTTGCTTTGAGTAGTGATTGTTTTAGCTTTAGCCCATTGTAGTGACACTAACATTTAAATATATGTAAATTTGGTATTGACTCTGTTCTCGTCGCGTTTTGGGTCTTCAGTAGACCGTGGTACTTTCAAAATCAACCACTTTACCCACTCGGGTCATCCCCGTAGGGGGCGGAAAGGCTTTTTATAAAGACTAGATTCTAGATCAGCGGTTGAGACAAAAACATTTTTAATTAAAGTACCATCTCTATGGTCGACCTAAACAAATTGAATTCACAAGAATAATATAATTTCCTTCGCATAAACTTGTTATTTAGTAAAGGACTGGTATTCCTTAGTTAAGTTGTTAGGTTTCTTACGATGTATGTAATATATTTTGAATTTTAATGTGTGAATGATTGGGCATGTCTGGGTGTATCGTTCAATGCATTTATACTGTCAAATTGACGATCCGCCATTTTAAGATGCGGCGTCAACAAAATGGCGGCCACTACGGGAAACATATGGCAAATACTGCTTTCTATTTTCTAGTTTTTTTTTCACAAAAGAATGATACGCCCACTAAATGCCCAAATATAAATTTACTGTTTTATTTTTCTTTCTTCGTACTGTTGCTTACAATGCAATGCGTATATTTTCCATATGATATTATTAATTGTTTGATTTGGCTTATTTACTAAGCAACGTCAATGTATTACAAATATAAGCATTGTGATGTTAGCAGTTTTGTGTGTTATGTGGGATAATGTATGACAGACTATTTAGATTAGTGAAAATATATTATTACGAAAATGTTCCTTTTTTAATTTTTTCCATGTAAAAACTAACTGTGCCCGCGACTTCGTTCGTGTGCAATAGTGACTTAGGCTGTTTATTAATTTATGTAAGGGCGCATTTAAGGCAGCCAATCTATGTTGTAAGTGCTATTTTGCCGTAACACTCTCACCTCACATCACTCCTGCTCTAATTCCCACACTCATACCTATACTCACTCCCACAAAACTACGGATTACCATACAACTTTTCACCCCCACCCCCTTTTACCCTCTGACCACCCTCTTTTCGCAATAAAAAGCAGTCCTTTCTCAGGGTCTAGACCATCTGTATACCAAATTTCATTCAAATCCGTTCAGTAGTTTTAGCGTCAAAAAGTAAGAGACAGACAGAGTTACTTTCGCATTTATAATTTTAGTAAGGATGTGACATAAAAGGTCCAAGGTTTGAAACTCGAAGAAAAGCGGCCTGACCCCCGTGTTAGGACCAGCTGATCCAGTAAACGTTTTGTTGTTTGCGATATATATTGTTAATACATCTAACAAGTCATTGTATTAATTTCGAACAAATTTCGGTCTTAAAAGATAGATAATTTTACTGTTGGCGGCCATTTTATATTTATTTTATGGTTTCTTGAACCGTTTTAGCAGTACCAGCGAAAGCCCTCTTATTAATAGATTTCCACTGTTAATTCGTTCCTATAACTCGAAGCGTGATGTTATATTATAGAAGGCTTAAGCCTTCCTCTACAAATTCTCTAATCAATACAAAGAAATCCTCAATTTGATCAAGTAGTTTCCGAGATTAGCGCGTTCAAATAAACTCTTCAGATTTATAATATTAGTATGGTAGTGTAAATACTATGGAACCCTTCGTAAGGCAATCCAAATCACACTGCCGATTTTAATCGTTCTTTAAGTTATAACTGATTTGAGCGAGTAATTTAAGTATTTAATTTAAATAATATTAAAAGTTTGCAGCAATATATAATATAATCATTAATATACGAAGGAAAATAATTTCAAAATAGCATTCTTGTGAAGATGTTAAAAACGTGAATATTCCGAGGTTAAGTAATAACATATAGGTCAGTGTTGCTAGTGATTTGAGAGCGATTTAATCTATGGACATGTGGGGTTCAACTATAGTTCTGAAATAAGCAACAAAGTTGCGCAACTTTTATATTTAATACCACATTAAATAAAAAGATAATTTTGTTTTAATATGTTATTTATGAAGACAAATTCATAATTCTAATACTACAAACAATATATGCTAATGTTAAAGCGGCTTACAATGAAAAGAAGATAACTTAAATTACTTCGTACTAAATACGAAAAAAAAATTAATGATGGTCAGCCATGATAACCAGTGGTTTCCCTTGAGGATTGTCATACCTGTCGTTAGAATTGCAGCCGTATAAGGTCGTTATTCCATATGTAATTATGCCAAGAAACAAGAAGGTAACCAATAAACCGGACAAAATCTGTGCGTTGAAATATGGTCCACAGTGAATCGCCGGGCCAAAACAGTGCTGTGAACCACTAGAAGCATTTCGTAACACTAAATCTGTATGGAACGGCTGTATCTGAAAGAGAATAATGATTAATACAAGAAAATAATAATACCAAAAATTGTATTAGGTATCTGCTAAATATGAATGTTTAAATACTGAGGTGCATGTATCAATAGTAAAGAAATCAACAATACGTGTAGGGTACGGTAGCTCAATTGATTAGAGAAATAGCACGGAACGCTGTGGATGCTGGTTCAAGACCTGCCTGTGTCGTATTTTTTTTTGTCAATCTACGATCGATTTTTAATCTCCTATATTGAATTGAAATTAAAATGCATAGTTCTATACCTGATACTGAGATATAATAACGGAACTTCCATCCCTCGTGTTGACCAGTATAAGTGGTTCACCACACACGTATGAATGGTTCCACGGAACAGACACACCTAACTTTGTACGACCAACTTCTTCTCCCATCTCCAAGAGGCCCACACTTTCTGAATGGGTAAATTACTTTATATCTTATTATACTGTCGGAGATATTAAAAATACAGCTTGACATATAAAACAGTCAGCTTTGTAAAATATAACATTTTCAAAAAGCAATATTAAAAACTATTACAACTTTTGTACTCGCCTGCTACCCACACGTCGTCTTTTAATGTGAACGTAAACACTAGTTCGAAATCTGTATACGCCATTCTTGTATTGAGTTCGCGTTGCGTCCATGTCTCCTCGGCAACTAGAGGAATTTGATTAAACGTCGAGCGACGAGTACCAATAGTTGAATATACGCCTTAAAATATCAAATATACCGGTTAAAATGTTTAAGTATCCCATAATTTCAATTAAACTGCACTGTTAAAATGAAAAAATATTTACCAATAAGCCGAAATAGTCCACCGGTACTGGTAATTGTAACTCCTGGTGGACGTCTAACTGATGTCGGTTTGATAGGTAAAAAGTTCATTTTCTTAATAACTATTGGATTTATCTTTCCCGTGTAAAACGCTACAACTGGACCCGTTGCTATACTTTTTATGACTGAGTAGACTTCGTTCATAACTAAATCGTGACGACGCAGAGCATTAGCTCGTGTTTCATTTAACACATCTTTGAAATAGATGTAGAAATGCTTTTGTCGTCCGTTATGAATCTGTATTTTATTGCTAGCGCTTGTAATATGAAACACATTGAATTTCCGATGTTGAAATACTTGTTTCAACGCCTTGTATGGTTCCACGACCTTTGGGAAGTATTTTACTTTGCCGTTGAGGATTCCTCGTTTTAAGTTGTAAAATGGAGATCCATGTTCATCTTTTATACTTATGTCTTCCGTGCTTAATAGTTCTTCTATAAAAATAACTACGATCTTATCGTCTTTGAGTGTCTCATGAATTACATCGAGGAAAATGTTAGGATCAACTTTGGAGAATGGATTTGGCTCAAGATCTATCTGTGGAAGGACAGATTCATAATCTAATACGAAAACTGGGACTGTATTAGCATTTCCAAAATGTATATGAAAAGTTATATATAGAAGTGCTGTAAAAATCCACATTTCAAGTAATCAACAATTCACTTAATAATTGTAAACTTAAAATTTGAGAATAATACGAGCAATTGATGACTCTGTCAGAATAATTCTTTTTAATTTTTCATCAGATTCCAGAGAACAAACCTTCTTAGAAACGATTATTATTATAATTCATTCTTCAGAATATTAAAAAAAAATTAAACGTAAAATGACAACGTAAGTATATAAATATATATGAGTAATAAAATCATTTATAGTGATGATAACATTCTAAATAGTATTAGATAAAAGCTATTTTTATTATATTTACATATTTTTGTTTTTATCTAGCGACACTAAGTTGCGCAACTTTCATAGTTCATATTCTGACTCGTTGCTCATTTTTAGATCTAGCAACACCTAGCCCATAGACAAGCGTCAAATCAATCATATGATCACTTTTCACATGACCGATGGTCACTCGTCATCGCCCATTTTTCGTCTTTTTATGACAATTTTGGGCTAAAACATTACTTTTAGTCCGTAAAGTTCATTTATAAATCAATAAAAATGGCGTTTAGCCGTTTACTGTTATCATTTTTAGTGTTATGTGTAGCGTCTAGCTTTGCATTGGTGAGTGTGCCCGTTTTATTATGGGGGGACCTGGCGGGACCTTCTGTGAAATCGAATCCACTCGGAGAGGTAACCCAGGCTGAGTTCGAGGATATACTGAAGAACGAGCTGAAAGACGACCAGTTCACTGTTGTTTTCGTAGACGAATCGCTCTCCGTTGAGGACTTTTCGCGTAAGAATTCAGCTGGAGAGACATCTTTCCCTTACCTGCAGTCGAACATCCGTAGCGCGCTTTATCTACCAGCAGTGGAGAACGTTTTGGACGTCCTGCATAAATACTCGGACGCGAACAACGCGGATCACGTAACTCTGACAGAGAATGGATTATCTGCTGAAATTAAGAAGGATAACGTCAAGTTCCTCTTCATCAGCTTGAAGGACGCTCGTGAGGGTGAATCCAGGGCTGAGATGCTGCGTCGTCATAATGACTTCATGGAGACAATGATCAATAAGCTCGGTGAGCAGTATGACAAGGTTGCTGCTGTTTATACAGGAGAATTTCCCTCATGGACTGTCCCAGAGAGTCACTCCCGTGTGCGCCGTGCTGCAGCGGAAATCTACAGTACTGCATTGAATGGTTTACGTTTCTATGCCAAAAACATCATTGTTAGCAACCGAGCTGGTCAATACAATCTTACTGGACTCGCGGGCGGTGCGACTAACTTCAACGAATCAGTCATGCAAGCTACGTTAAACTTTAGCAATGTTTCGCTGGTATTGAATTTCGAATCGAAAATGGGATATTGGTTCTTGGGTAAGTGTAGATCTTGAAATCTTCTTCGCATGATAGCACTATATTAACAAAAAACCGATTCAAGATTGAAAAAAAAATATGGATGCAGATAAAAGTTTCGCATATGTCATATAGGTATTTCCATCTAAAATTTTTTTTTTAATTATGTGCTGATCCTTTCTGTATGGCAGACGAGTATGGAGTTCTAAACAAGATGCGATATGATAAGCCACTTAAAGTTAAAGAACTAGGAACGTTTCATATTTCTCCTCCTTATTCTATGCTTAAATCTAGACAAAGGCTGTTAGCCTTTTTTTAAATTCATACATTATACATTCAGAAACATGAAAAGCTGGTGAGACTCACACACTTAATATTACACTATGTTGCTAATTAGACCCATCTAAGTCATTTTGAGTTTGATTTATATTTTATACATAAGCCATTAAAATTTGATGTTCCATGGTCTAATAACTTTTGGGTTTATGCCCTATACATTTTTCTTTAATTACTTCAAAAAACTGCATTTTTGAAATATGGCAGTTCTATAAATAAATGTTCAACACGACATTTAAAGATTTTTGCATAGCCCTGACCTTACTATACCTAACAAGCTTGTTAGAGCGAACTTGTAAATTTGAAGTTGGTGCCAAGATTTTAATCTTTCTACTTAATGCAAAATAACAATGGACATAATATTTCAAACTAAAAAGTATGACAATGTTATTTCAAGATAAATTTTATGTTGATTCAATAAATTAGACATTTAATAGAACAAGTCAAATATATATCTCTTATTTTAGACTCGGTGACGTACAACCCACCATCACCTGCTGTCAGTGAAGACCTGGCCGGAGTGTCTGAGGTGTACGCCCTTCTCGGTTTCTCATACAGATGCGGTCAAAATGCTACATTCACTAAGGCCAATGATACAGAACAGACCGTACTGACTTTCCAGGATTTGAAGGTAATGTTATTTATTCTTAATATCTAAGTCTACAATAACCTAAGTCTCGAGATAACACCATACATAACAGTTTAACCTCCTATCAGAAGTTATAATTCAGAACTAAATGGAAACTAAAAGGACAGCAGTTCAAAATATTAATAATTAGTAACTAGTAATTAGTAATTAGTAACTAGGTAGTCAATCCATGTTGCAAGTGCTACTTTACCGCAACATTATCACCTCACATTCCTACACTCCCACTTCCACTCTCATTCTCACTCCCACTCCTATTCCAAAGAAGAAATTTTCATTGTTCTAGCTTCAAAAAACCACGAATTTCCATACAAACTTTCATCTCCAACCCTCATCAACCTATTTGGCATTAAAAAGTAGCCAATGTCCTTTCTCAGGCTCTCAAATTTCATTTAAAGCAGTTTAGTAGTAGTTTCAGAGTTAAAGCCGGACAGACAGACAGACATAGAGAGAGAACTTTCGAATTTTTAATATTGGTATAGATTATATTACTTTCTTAATCTACTTGTATACAATAACAATATAATGTACTGAAAGAACTGACAAGAAAGGGGTCAATTCGAAATAAAAATATCCATTTAACATCTAACCAGATGCACTGTCGTCCTATCTGGCTTTGGACATTGGGAAATTCACAAACTGAAGCTCGATTTAAGTTTGCAACTTTTATTTTTGAATGGTTCCTGACCCGTGCCGGAATTTCGATATACCATGGGCCATCCTGTTCAACGTGTTTTAAATTCACTAGGAACCTGTTGGGCTCGTTGGGGATTCGATCCACGATCCGTTGATTTTTAGCCATACATTACCGTGACCACGGCTGCTGCAAAGCATACGAAACGTCGGGCCGAAGTTAAAAATCATTTTCAAATAAGTTTAACTAATGTATCGCGTTTTAAACCGTTAAAGTGTTTTATTTAAATGTGTACTACTCGCGTAAACTATAGACAGGCATTAATGATTACAAAACCCAATGAAAATAATATTAATAATTCAGATTGTCTTTTTCTTTCCTTCAGGTCCAACCATTCTTCAGGGAAACTAACTCGAGTGACACCCCACCATTTGGTGATTCCTTCAACTGTGTAGGATTCTTCTCCGTCCCAATCTGGTCTGGTCTCCTCGTCACCTTCGTGATGCTGGCCATCACCTTCTATGGCATCATGATGATGATGGATATCAGAACCATGGATCGTTTCGATGATCCCAAAGGAAAGACGATCACGATTAACGCTGTTGAATAGAGCGGCTGAGTCTTTTGGCGCCATTACACGTGTCATATGTCATTTGTCATGTCTTGACAATTGACTTCTACAGATGATCTATATCAGTCTCAAACCAAAATACAATGGCGCCAAAAAACGAAAGTACCGTATACAGAGTAAGCTCAAAAAGTAATAGATTAGAGTGTACTGCATTTGTGAAGTGGACGCCTGAATGGAATTTGTGTCAACCCAAAACAGCTAGAAAATAAATTTTGCACGATCGAACGAAGGTTACCTTTCCTAAAACCTATTCTCGACTGTTTTGGCGCGTATTTCTCGAAGTATACACGAATAGTAACTGGTGTTGCCAGATAGAAAAAAATTGAATTGTAAAGTTACTAAACCTAAACGTGCCTAACTTCAAAACATGTATTCTATAAAGTATATTTGTGATAGTACGTAGTCTAGGAGTACAATAAAAGCTAAAATAAATACGCACTTAGTGAACTAGAATGCTATATGGCCTTAATTCAACAACGATTTCAATAATTCCGAGCTTTGGGGCATAGATATTAATTCGATTTGTTTAATATTGTCTATGAAATGTGTTCCCTCCATGCTAGTGCCAATTCCATTCCAATAATTCGTCTAAAAACTATTTTATATTTAAGACTTGTTAAGTGACCTTCACAATAATAAAGATAACCGATAATTCTAAATTGTAACGGAAAAATTGTATTTATTACTGTTAATTTATTGTAACAATAGTTCGGGAGCCATTTTGAAATTCTGGCTGCATACAAAATGGCTGCCAACGAGTGGCTAGATTTAAGCGAAGTATTTAGCGTAACTTTCAGTTTGTTTCTTGTAAATAATGATTTAAATCAATTCTATACAGTTTCTACATTGTTTTTGTTGTTTTGAACAAGTATTAAATCGTGAGACCAAGTTTTATTTTGTTTTTATTTGATTTTATCGCGATCCTGTAATTTCTAGGATTTTATACAATATAAGTATTATAGATTATAGTGATTGTAATGGAAATGTTATATTCGTTTAAAATAAAGCTTAAATATATTTAGAAGTGTGGTGTTTGCTATTTTCAGGCTGAACCTGATGGAAATGGAATCCACCATGTTATTAAAACTAATAAGTCTGTACGTAGGATCGAAATTTTGCCGTCTCGTGTTGTAAAGCACTAGAGATAAAAAAGTTTTAACGTATAACGTAGACTTGATTTTAGTCTGTCAGTTCAGAATAATATATAAATACAAAAGAGGCCGACAGCGCATTTTAATTAGGTGTTACATGGCCGAGGAATATTCCCTTCCATTGAATACTTGCCTATCCTCTGACATAATATCTAAAATCAACTTTGAGCTGGTATGCTTCAAACTTATGATTACCCTTTTAAGAGCATAATTATGTTGTTCTTTACCTTTAAAAATTATGAATGAAACATGGCCGTTCCAAAACCTGTCCTTAAAATAATTATAATAAATATAATCTAAGCTATTCTTTGTAATCTCTTTTTCTCAAATTCTCGTAGTTCGAAAGACAAAACGGTAACTCAATTGGTTTTGTTGTTCTCTAGATTTGCGCTTAGCAACGAAGTCAACGGACCATTGTTATATTATAAAGTGAATTATAGGACAGAATCCTGGAGATCAGTGGCCCTAGGCCCCTCTTTATCACAATTTGTATGAAAATATAAACAGCGCCTCTAACTCTATCGGACGTCAAAGAAACTAAATTTAAAATCACGAACACTTTCAGCTCACTACCGTAATGTAAATGTTTCGAGAACGTTTTCTCGTAAATAAACATTACATTTGTACCCTTTATTTATTTAAATAACTTAATTATAATAGGAGTAAAATCACAAATATTATATCAATCTAGTCTGTCATAATACATCTAAGCTTTACGAAAAACAACTATTAATAGGTAGCAGTAATAAATTAACAATTAAATACGGTCTGTAGTTGACGTGAGTAGTACACATATAAATAAAAACACTAACGGTTTAAAACGCGATATATATTAATTAAACTCATTTAAAATTTATTTCAACTCCGGCCCGACGTTTCGCAAGCTCTGAACTAGCCGGCCAGTACCGCCAAATACCAACTTCCACGGAACAGATCGCGCCTGCGTAGCATTTTTATTTTACTTTGACGTCAGACACCCTCCATTTTTAGTCTCTCCGTGACCACGGCTGCTGAAAAGCATCCGAAACGTCGGGCCGTGTTTAAAATTAACTAATATATATCGCGTTTTAGACGTTTAAGTGTTTTATTTAAATAAATTAACAATGTCATTTTAATTCTACAGACTATAAACTATAAACTTTCGTGTCAAATCCGCGGCTGGCAACATTCTTGTCGATCCAAGGACGAAGTATTGCAACATTGACGTAAACTCCAGGGATGCCGTACTCCCTGCAGCTGATGCCCCATGACACAATACCACTCTGCACGTAACGGTCTGCTTCGTGCTGAAAAAAAAAGTGGTTTTAACTATAACTATGTCGCTTGTGTTAGCTTGGCCTCTGGTGGGGCCACAGAATATCACTGTTGGGACATTATTATAATATGTTTGTAGTACTTTAACGTTTTCTATGTAATTATTTTTATATTGTTTGTGTAATGTCTTGTGTTGTTTCAAAATTTACGTATTTCTTTTTCTATACTATTACTTACTATAAAGCTTGTTTCGACGCGCTAATCTCAAGAAAGAAGAAGAACTACTGCTTCGAGTTAAACAAATATTTCTGTGTTGGTTGGACCTGGCCTATTGGTCCAGGAACTGCGACCAATAGGCGTCAAGAAACAGTGGATATGTTGAAAAGTTGACTAGGAAATTTCATCTTGGGAGGTTCGCATTGAAAACGGTTAAAAAAACAATAATAATATGTACGAAAGAATGATTTTTCTTTAAACTATTAAAAAATATGTCAGCGAGTAAGCTTTAAAAATATAGACATATATACGTCTATATTTTAGAAAATTACTCGCAAGAACAGCGGTCTGCGGACGACGTTGTGGGTAACGGGTATAAATGTAAAAATTAAGCAGACTATTCGCAAAAATAAATAATAATAAAAAAATACTAGTTATATGATACCCAGGTAACTATTCCAGGCAGACAAAGGCGCGGGCACACTCGACTATACGCCGAGAAAAGGTAGTAAGATTATTTTTTTTATTTACTATAATAACTGTTTAGAAATACAATGTCTATTACAGCCTTTTCAAAATTGATGTCATATATTTAATTTCATTAAATGATCTAAAAATGTGTCCGCGACAATTTATGTCTATGTTTTAAGATTAAATCGAGAGATTTGAGTTTTAATACACTTCAGAATTTATTGCTAACCTGTATGGGACAAACTAACGGTGATCCACCATCGCCCTTGCATGTATCTTCTTCTCCCCCACCAGCGCACATAAAAGTCTTGCTCAGTTTAAAGTACAACCCTAGTCTGGTTGTGCGTAGATTTTTTTGACACACTTCACTATCTACGACCGGCACCTCCACCTAAAATAATACAGAAGCTCAGAAGGGAGTCCTCATCCTCATGACCCCCCCTGGATCCGCCTTACAGAATGGAATTGACGTATTAAGTTATGCTAAGTAACATTTGTTTTTTGAGAGTGATACATATAAAAAATAAATGTAACGGATTAAAACGAGAATTTAATTTTGAACTACGCCACCGCTTGATAATAGAAGTAGAACAGTACATAAATCAAAATATAAAAAATACGGTTTGAAACGCGAAATATACTCCTTGTTTAGTTGGTAATATAGTAGTAATTATAGTAGATCTATTGAGTTTATCGAATATATTTCGCGTTTAAAACCTGTAAACATTTTTTTTGATACACACCTTTTTCAATATAACTTGATATTTTCCCTGCTTTCCGAACAGGTCTTTACCCCACCCTGAAGCTAAGCATCGGGCTCCGGGAAGTGGTTTCTCGTTCGGCGGAGGCAGACAGACTATACCCACGTTGGGGGCCATATTTACTGCTGACTCTAGGAACATCAGCGCTATGTCGTAGTGTAAATTACCTATAAACATACGAAAGTTTTGTTAACTTTAAGTAATATTTTTCCCATGTTATTGCACGTATATAAGCCTCCGAGACCCTTAATAACGAATAATTTTCCCAATTTATTTTCACATTCTTTCTGTACCTTCACTTGTATAAGTCACATGGCGATGTTTTATAGCCTTATAACCTTCCTCGCTAAATGTTTGAACCTACACAAAAGAACTTTTCAATTCGACTCAGTAGTTACTGACATTAGCGCGTTAAACATACAAACAAACTCTTCAGCTTTATATATTAGTATAGATGTCCGCGACGATACGAGTATACATCTTTTATGATTAACTTGCCAATGCAAAAAAATAATATTGCAAACAAATTTAGTCGAAATTAATGCATTATTACCAATTATTTGTTAGAAAGGTATTAACATAATAATATTACAAAAAACAAAACAACCTATATTCGATCAGCCAGTATCTAATATATGAATTTTTAACTGTGTAGATCTCATCTAAACACTGTAGTTTACGCGAGTAGTACCTCTAATAATTAAAACCCTTTAACGGTTTAAAACGCGAAATACATAACCGTGAACACGGCTGCTGCAAAGCATCCGAAACGTCGGGCTTTACTTAAAACAATTCCCAGATAAGATTTACTAAAAGTAAAAGTCAAAAGTTTTCGTTTAAAAGATCTTGTCTAATCTAAACATATAGAGAGAAAAATTGCACTTCAAAACCACTTACGCTGATTGAATTTGTCATGTAACAACACATCAGCGACATCTCTCTCTTGATACGGATATAGTTCTTTCTCTGTCTGAGTGTCCCATTCTCCCGCTCTAACCAAATAGTGATGTTCCACCATTACTGAGTGCGCTGCGGTTAGCACAACACTAGGATGGATCAGGGATCCGCCAGCCATGTAAAGTTTGTATGTTTCATCTGCTTTGCCGTCGATTGGTGTTAACCTGAATACATATTATAAATGACTTTGGTTGGTCCCATGTTAGCAATATAGGGCTAATAAGCAACGGTTCGATTCCCGTTAGGTTCGACAATAATATGTCCATATTTTTTTCTGAAACATGTTTGAATATGCAATTGGTGGTGAGAATATCGAAATTCCGTCCATCCAATATCCAGATTTCCCGACGAATTCCAACATGTTTCAGAAAAAATATACATTAATACCTTAGCCTTACATTGCTACCATTAAAACCACGAGAACGTCACAAAGTAATTATTAATTTAGTTAATTATTTTAATTATATGATTATCTTTATTATAAGCTTCTCTAACAAAAAACAGTGAAACAGACACAAAACTGTGTCTATCCAGATGGTCCAGGAAGGGGAAACAAGAATTGACACTAATTAATAAGTGAAATAAAACATTTTTGACCGTTTCACACGCGTTTTGTATTTTAATTTTTTAACTTTTTTACAATATATTTTAGCTAAACACCGACGTCTCGGATGCTTCGCGGCGGTCGTGGTCACATAAAAGCTCCGAAGTTAACATGTCGCGTTTTAAACCGTTAAAAATGTTTTATTTAAATGTGTACTCGCGTAAGCCACAGACGATACTAATAACTTATTTGTAGACGACTTACTTCAAAACGGCTATCATCCAAGGAAACTCGCCATACATGGCCATATCTCCACTAGTGCCTTTCGTTTTAAACCCTAAGCCGTTCGGATTCCTCCAGCCACAGCCATTATGCTGAAATAAATTAATATATGCTAGAAGGCGACAGACAACCATGGGGGGGGGGGGTTCACTCGGTGGAAGTGATACCCCAGCTAAACAAGACGCGCTGTTGACCTTTGGGTCAGTAATCTACAGACTGCAACCGAAACGCGATTAAGCTTGACGGCATTTTCATTCATGATCCGGACGGACTTTCGATATTCCTACCGCCCATTTTATATCCAGATTTCCAGACGAAGTGCAGCATGTTTCAAAATTGTAAAAAATATGTTGGACCCGGTGGGGATCGAATCCACGACCCGTTAATTATTAGCTACACATTGGTACCATTAGAACGAACCCGTCAAATTAAACAGATTTAAACGCGATCGTTTTAATTACTGAAGCTTCGGGTGTTTTATGAAACCATAAAACACTTACATTTATTGATGGTTTAGGTGTTATGGGGTCATCGGATCCTCTCGTCTGCGATGGTCTGCAACAAGTATCCAAATAAGATGGACACGTTTCCCCGCCAAATCTGAAAGGAAACATCAATACTTATAAGGCTGAAGAGTTTGTTTGTTTGAATGCGATAATCTATACTAATGTTATAAATGCAAAAGTAACTCTGTCTGTCTGTCCGGCTTTAACTCCGAAACTACTGAACTGATTTAAATGAAATTTGGTACACAGATATTTTAGAGACTGAGAAAGGACATAGGGTTATAATTTTTTAATGCCTATCGACCCCATAGGAGTTGAAAAAGGGGATGAAAGTTTGTATGGAAATTTGTGGTTGTTGAAGCTAGAACAATGAAACTTTCTTCTTTGGCTTTTTGGAAATAGGTGTGGGCGTGCGAGTGGCAGTGGAGTTAGGAATGAGAGTGGGTTTCGAGAGTAGGAGTGATGTGAGGTGAGAGTGTTGCGGCAAAGTAGCACTTACAACATAGATTGGCTGCCATAAATGCGCAATTACATAAATTAATAAACAGCCTAAATAATTAAAAATTCTACCGCAAGTCACTATTCCACGCGAACGAAGTCGCGGGCACATCCAGTCTTATACATATATAAATTGAAAATTGTTTTGTGTTGGTTAGAGCATTTATTGAGTAAGGATATAGACAATAAAACATCCCGATGCGGCCAATAGGAGCAAAAAAACGGTGGGAAATGCGAAAATGTGGTAAAATTTTCATCTTTGAGTTTCCGTTACGTGCGCTGCGTTCAGCGTTTGCGAAAACGGTTCAAGATACCCAAAACTAAGTATCAACGATTCCTCTTTGAAGGATATTAAAAAAAATACCAGCGACAGTATACGTCTATCTTTTGAAATGAACTTGCAAGAACGACGGGACACGACCGACATCGTGAGCGGGTAAAACTTATAAAGATGAGGAGGAGGTCGCATAAATAATTTTGAAGGCCTAAAATATCTATTTTACGCGGATGAAGTCGCTGGCACAGCTAGTGTGAATTTAATTTATCGATTATTATTATCGCACAACTTTCAATATAAATCGTTTATATACAACACTGTTTTACCACAGATCATGTTGATGGAAGTACCACAATGACAGGTGTTTTGACATTTCTTTTTAAGATTTTAAAATCCTTGTAAAACTATATATTTACTAAAAAATTGTGTAATAGTTTAAGAAATGCGTAGTTGAAGAGTGCTAGCCAATAAATATTGTATAATGGTACGACGATCCTGCATTTTTGGTGGTAAATTCTAAAAGAATGTTTTTTACATTTTACACAAATTCAGTTGGTACGAAGGATGGTAAAAATTTGATAGAAGTGGAACAGTTATGTTGGTGTCTCAATAGAGTATTAACATTATTATAGTATTGAAACAGAAAACTTTATTATTTTTCACATAGACTCGGCAGTTCAATCGGTTAGAGCAACAGTTCAAGTCCTACTCGAGTCGTAATTTTTTTCAATTCTTAATCTATTATAGGATTTATAATTCAAAAACAACATTTTTAACGGTTTTAAACGCAAAACATATTTGATAATCTCCATAGAACTACTGCACTTACTGAGTAAATATGAATGAATAGCTCTTATTTACGAACCAATAAACTTATCTTAAACAGTGGAGTGAATGATATTTACAGTTTCCATATTAAATCTTAAATTATTTTACACCTTATATATCTTATATCGTTAAACTATTCTAAAACTATTAATTATTTATATAAATGTATATATGTTACTAGTTAGGACTTTTCACATTTACATTAATAAAATCATTGCGTTCGCTTGTCTTACGACATAGGCCTCCTCCAAGTATTTCCACAATGTCTTACAACGAGCGAGTTCTTCGCCACATAAGCCCGGCTCAATGTTCCAAATTACTAAGCGAATAAGTAACATATATTTCGCGTTTTAAACCGTCGAAACCTTTGAATTTAATGAAGACTACCAACGCAAACATCAGACTATGCCACCCGAGTTTTTATGTACACATTTTGGTTTATAGAATAAAATAGAGCTACAGATAAGCTTCGGTAAAGAGGGAATTAGTAACCAGTTCTGATTATTTAAATAAAACACTTTAACGTTTTAAAACGCGATATATTAGTTAAACTGATTTGAAAATGATTTTTAACGTCTCCCCGTGACCATGGCTGCTGCAAAGCATCCGAAACGTCGGGCCGAAGTTAAAAATCATTTTCAAATAAGTTTAACTAATATATCGCGTTTTAAACCGTTAAAGTGTTTTATTTAAATGTGTACTACTCGCGTAAACTATAGACAGTATTCAGTTCTGATTATAATTACCGTATGTCTATAACTCCAACGCCATCTGTGTTTAACGTTCCGTTGTCGTTGCACTGGTAATATGGGACGCAGGTACCGGGTTCATTGTTTTGGGTGACACAGCTTGGAACTAAAAATCAATACAAGTATAAAATCTTTTACATTGTGAAAAAAGGCGAATATTTGACGGGCGAGTTGATGTAATGGTAGCAATTCGTGGGTTCGATTCTGTCTACCATTTTCCTAGTAAATTTTTTTATTGTTTTGAAACATGTCGGGCTATTTATACTGTAAAAACTAACGTTGAGTAACGAAGTCATTAAATATCGCGTTTAAAACCGTTAGTTTTCATTCCTATCCTAGAATATACACTTTTAAAGTTTTTTAATGAATGGCGGTTTAAATTAATGGAAGTGAACCACACCACTTAAACAAAAAGCCTTTTAAGTTAGTTCATTTAATTTAAATAAAACACTTTAACGGTTTAAAACGCGATATATTATTTCATCTATTTCAACACACGTAATCATGATTGTGAGGAATTATTATAATCACGTGAAATTCGGAATACATTATTTAAACCAAACAACAAATTAGAATCAAATAAAAAAATTAGGATACCGAGGGTAGATTACAAATTAATTTGACATACCTGTGTTTGTGGGGTTCAAATTGAGACTTAATACAAGAGCAAAAGACGAAATGGTCGCGAAATATGTCAACATCTGGAAAGAGAATACTTATTGGCAAATAAAACTTTATAATAATTAAAAAACAATTTTTATCATATATATTAAAATAACAGTGTTATATCGAAGGTAGTTGTGAGCATTAGCAACATTTTAACGGTTTAAAACACGAGGTATATATATTATAATTATTTACAAATTCTTTCAACTACGGCCCGATGTTTCGGTTAGCAGCAACTATAGCCACGGCTTTAGTTTCACTAATATATATCGCGTTTTAAACCGTTAAAGTGTTTTATTTAAATGTGCACTACTCGCCTAAACTACAGAATTTAGTTGTGATATTTTTGTCAAATTTGAAACGGATTAGCTAAGCTATCAATAATAAGGATGAAAGTAAAAGTAAATAAAAACGAGTAGTACTTAAATAAAACACTTTAACGGTTTAAAACGCGATACATATTAGTTATACTTATTTTAACTACAGCCCGACCACGGATGCTTTGCAGCAGCCGTGGTCACGAGGAGATCTAGTTGCATTTGTATTATGGAAAATTTCAAATCAAATTTCCTGTATTATTATTGTTTTATTACAATTTATATATCAATCACTGACGTGAACACTGATTTTAGGAAAACACTTGTCGTGTGTATTTCCTCAATTTAATCTAGTTCTATACTTGTTTTTTCCTTAAAATAACTGCTCACCTCGTCATCAATGTGACTGGAACCAGATTCACAAACAAAATTGATTTTTTAATGAAGAGACACGAAGTTGTTAATCTGTGGTCAGCCTATGTTATACTGACTTGCATAATGTTGCCAGGACATGAATATAAAGTCGCCGGGTTTCCCAGTTCGTAATGTCAGAGGTGTTTAAAAAATCACATTAGGTAATGTCTGTAGTTTATGCATTGAATATAGCATGTTTCAATCCGTTTTATATTGGTTTGTGAGACTTAGTGTCTTCGTAAAACGTATTTATTATGGTTGTGTTTTTTTTATATTGACAGATAGTGAGATAACAAGTGTAACTTTTAAAAAGTACGTAGATTTAAAAAGTGGTTATTTTAAATAAAACCCTTTTAACGGTTTGAAACTCGATGTATGAATTGATAATCATAGTAATAATAATAATAGTGAATTTATTTAAAGTACGACCGTGATATAAGCTCCCAGTGTCAGAAACGTCGGGCCGTATTTAATCTTTTTATTTTAAAAAACATTTTTTTTGTAAGTATCTAAAAATAAATGTCACATCTTTTACATCTCTATCTGCTTATATAATTTAATCACAAAATATAAGATAGGTCTTACGAACATGCTAAGAGATCTCACGAATCAAAATGACGCGGTTTAAAACATGCTACATTTATTGCGTTTAGTAAATTCGACTGAACTATTGTTTTTAACAATCGGATTCTAAGAAATAATATTTACTAGCTGTGTCAGCGACTTCGTCCGCGTAGAAACGTTATTTCGGGTATCAAAATTTGTTTATGCAAATTCCTTTCGCATCTTTATGAATCATAGCTGTTACCTACGACGTTGTCCGCGTCCCGTCGTTCGTGCAAGTTAATGAATGTGAATGTGTAGAATGCGTAGCCTTCCTCGATAAATGCTCTAACCAACACATAAATATTTTTTCAATTCCAACCAGTAGTTCCCGAGAGTAGCGCGTTCGAACGAACAAACTCTTCAGCTTTATATGTATATTAGAGTAGATAACCCGAAACAAGATACACCTTTACTCTTTCCAGAGTAATATAGTTATAGTTAAATACTGTCTGTAGTTTACGCCAGTAGTGCACATTTAAATAAAACACTTTAACGGTTTAAAACGCGATATATTAGTTAAACTGATATATCGCGTTTTAAACCGTTAAAGTGTTTTATTTAAAAGTAATATAGTTTTTAGTAGGAACGGCTTGGTGTTAGTGAGTTCAATTCCCATTTGTCGCGTCGATTTTTTTATCTAATATATTTAATAATTAATTGAAAATATACACAATAAACACGCACGATTCGTTGAGTATGGCAACATTTTTATCTATGTGGTTTTGTTATTGATTTATAATGATGTTGTAATTAAATTCTAATAATTCTATATGTATTAATTCATAATTGTTGCGCGTGCCACAAACGCGTAAGAAAAAACCCGCGCGTGTTTTTTAATTTTACCCAACTTTTCCATATTACGGCCTAAATGTAGGTAGTAATATCTAACACTAACTGTGTCAGCGACTTCGTCCGCGTAGAATATTAATTTTGGGCTTCCTTGTCGCCTGCAAAACAAACTTTTTATAAATTAATGCTCTTACCCACGACGTCGGTCGACTTACGAATGACGGGACCCGTCGTTATTGCGAGTTAATCTTAAAAGATAGACATATAGTATCGCGGACAATTTTTTTAGGTGATTGAAAGAGAAAGTCTGGAACCACCAGAAACCCACAGACATGACTAACTTCCACCGTCTAACCAACACAAAAATACAATATTCCAACCCGTAGTTCCTGATCTCTAACCAAAAGGTCGCCGTAGCTAAAATAATTTATAAATAAGTTAGCTAATTCATTTCTCGTTTTAAACCGTTAAAATTGTATTAAACTAGCTTTAACAACTAAAGAACGACGCGAAAAATTCATATACAATTGTTAAAGCGTCATCATGTAGTTTACTCATTTAAATAAAACACTTTTAACGTTGTCGTTTAACCGCAGTTAAATTATTATAAATAACTTACCTAATATATTGCCCGTTTTAACCCGTTAAAAGTGTTTTTTTTTTTAATAAATCTATACTAATATATAAAGAACGTGTTAATCTCACGTATTCAAGAAAAATTAATACAAAACTGTGATGTAGTAAAATTATTCATTTTGTATATAAATATTTTTGACGCTCGGTAAGGGTAGTCTATGCATTGTACCATTTGAGATTGTGACGCCATCATTATTCTATTCCTGTGTTATTGATAGCTTAACTCCCGTTTAGGAAAACAGGAAAATCAAAATGTATTTAAATTTAAACCTTTCGTTAAGTGCGAAATTAGTTCCTAGAATTAGTCGCCTGTGTTTGACGCTTCCGAGGCTTCGCACCGGCTCGAGAAAATGAGGTATGTATTGTACAATTATATTTTTTACATGTGTACATGATAGCACTATATAAATTAAAAAAACAAACGTAATACGCAAGTGTTAAGGTTGAAATTACATTGCGCGTGAGGCGTCAACAATAGGTTGAAAAATTCGACGATGACGTGTAGGACTCGGTAGCTCAATTCGTCAGAGCAACAGCACGGAACGCTGACGATGCCGGTTCAAGACCTGCCCGGGTCGTACATTTTTTCAATTGATTATTTAAAATGAGGTGTGATATAATATCCTTTTGACAATTAATGGTTAATAGTCAACGGGTCGTGGGTTCGTTTCCCACTGAGCCCGACATGTTACCAAGAGTTATTATTCTTCTGAAATATGTTAGACATTTAAATAAAATACTTTAACGGTTTAGAACGCGATATATTAGTTAAACTTATTTGAAAATGATTTTTAACTTCGGCCCAACGTTTCGGATGATTTGCAGCAGCCGCGGTCACGGGGAGACCGTGGTCGGGCCGAAGTTAAAAATCATTTTCAAATAAGATTAGCTTAACTAATATATCGCGTTCTAAACCGTTAAAGTGTTTTATTTAAATGTGTACTACTCGCGTAAACTATAGACAGTATATTATGTTAGACTTCATCTGCATCTTAAATGTGTGAGGTTGGATCCATAGATTATCCATAGAGTATTTCGGTTTCAGTCTGCGGATTTCCGAATATCCAAAGACGAAATGGTTTGTTGTGGTTCTTCTACCATAAGCCATGCTTATCTTTCCTCCTTTGTCATACATTAATGACAGTTTCAGTAACGTTTCAGATGTGGCACATTAATATCTATACTAATATTATAAAACTTCATAGTTTGTCTGTTTGAACGCGGTAATCTCAAGAACTACTGATTCTAATTGAAAAATGTTTATGTTGTTAAAAGCATTTATCGAGTAAGGCTTTAGAGTTTACGCTATAAAACATCACGCCATCCAATAGGAGCGAAGAAACGGTGGGAATGTGAAAGAAATGTGGAAAATTATTCAGCTTCGAGGGTTTCCGTAGAGGGTGTACGATGCGAAAACGGATTTCTAAATTATAAAAAAATGTTACTGACTTTTCACTATTTTAGGGTTAACTTGCAAGAAAGACAGCTACCGGCGTGGTGGGTAACTGCTATAATTTATAAAGATGAGGACGTTTGCATATTTAAATAAAACACTTTAACGGTTTAAAACGCGATATAGTAGGTTAACTTATTTGAAAATGATTTTTAACTTCGGCCCGACGTTTCGGATGCTTTGCAGCAGCTGGCGAAGTTAAAAATCATTTTCAAATAAGTTTAACTAATATATCGCGTTTTAAACCGTTAAAGTGTTTTATTTAAATGTGTACTACTCACGTTTGCATAAACAAATTTTGATGCCCTAAATAACTATTCGCAGACGAAGCCGCTGGCACATCTAGTTTATATCTAAAATCATTGATGACTGCTGCAACTTAAATTGTACCCAGCCAGAATGTTCTAACGAAACTAAAAATGGACTAGATTTGTAATTGTGAACCCGTGGCTAAACTCGACACAAGATTTAGTGTCTGTATCTATAGGCATGTAAAACTGCCCCTAAACTAGACACAATGTCTGTTCGTTATCTAATTTATATAATTTATTTGCAGGGTTCTACTTTGCTGTTTATCCATCGCCTGCTTCGCAGCACAAACCCTCTCGTTACGAGACGTCGATACGACTGAAGCTCAGATCGCGAAGCACCAGGAAAACATTCGTTCATGGCAAACGACGATCGCAGACCTCTTCGTAGAGTACGCTCAGTTCAAACCAAAATACTTGGAGGCCAAGAATGACCAAATCAAACTGTTGAAGATCATTAACTATATACTTGAGGAAAACATTAATATATTTAAGAACGTAATCACGATGTTAGCTCAAGATGCGCAAGAGACGAACACAGATAGACCATTAGTTGGCTCTGGAAACAATGCAACATATACGGATAAAGGAAGACCAGTAAATGGCCCGGGGAAAGATGCGCCGGATACGGACACAGAAAGACCAGATGATGTCGCTGGAAACAGTGCATCATACACGGATAAAGTAAGACCAGTAAATGGCTCCGGGAAATATGCCCAGGATAACACAGAAAGACCAGCCGTTAGCTTGACAATGAGAACGAATGAAGACTTTTTGGATAGCGATAACTGGACGCGGCAGTGGATAGAACAAATAGCGAAAAGCAAAAATCTTACGCCGGTTTAAACAAAACACCTTTATAAGTACTAAATAGCTAATATTTAATGTATATTTTAAAATAATAGGTAAAATAAATAAATCAATCATGGACACTATCTCAGAGAATGATACAAACGAATAACCTGCCAATACTCGTATGCCATGGAAAGAAGTAACAACATCAAAAGATAAAAGAATAAAGTAATTAGAAGTAAGACGAAAGTAAGAGATCTAGTAACTAAAATTAGACGATTAAATGAAGAATGACTGAAATGGGCTGGACATAGAATCAGAGGAAAAGAGGAATGGAGTAAGTATATAACAGAATGGTAACCCAGAGAAGGGAAAAGCAAGAGAGGGGAAAGATGGCTTTCTGAAAGCGGCCGGAGTCACGTGGAATCGAGTAGTAAGATAGAAAGGAGTAGGAAAGGTTGGAGGTTACTAAATATTAAATAAATAAAGCAGACAAGTAGTTTCCTGCCATCTTTTTAACCATGTGTTTACAAAACGATACGTAATCCTTAGTCTTAATTTCTGGAACGGTGCATGCGGGTAGAATTATAAAAATGTTAATTTGTACAGTGTTCTCAAGTAAGTGATCTTGTATCTTTTTGAGAGATAAATGTCTTTAAACCTTAGTAAATAAGAATTGTAATTATAAGTAAGAAACATTATCTTGTATTTTTTTTTTAAGTTTAGAGCACGTAACAAATGCTTTTTAAACACTGTCTATAGTTTACGCGAGTAGTACACATTTAAATAAAACACTTTAACGGTTTAAAACGCGATATTTTGTTAAACTCATTTAAACTTTCGTCTTCCCGTGACCACGGCTGCTGCAAAGCATCCGAAACGTCGGGCCGAAGTTGAAAATCATTTTCAAATAAGTTTAACTAAAATATCGCGTTTTAAACCGTTAGTGTTTTATTTAAAGAAGGCTTTTTAATTTTTCATTTAATTTTTTATTTTAATGTAATACACATGCTTCTGTACACACATTCCCCTTTAAAGTCGTCCTTTCTCCATTTAAAGCTTAGTTTTATTTGAAGCAAACATACCCTAAAAGGTATCTCAGTTATAAATTAAATCTAAGGTAACTAGTCTATGCGGACCCCGTCGTCCCTAGCTGGTTAATCAGTAAGTACACAATAAAAATATACAATAAAACAAAAATTTGACTATGTTGGTATGTTTAATACATAAATTGTTTTCATATATCCATTCAAAACCGAAAATAAAATTAGCTGTAAATGATAGCTCAATTGGTTAGAGCAACACCACGGAACGCTGACGATGCCGGTTCAAGTCCTACCCAAGTAAATTTTTTTATCAATTCATATTCGACTTCAATCTATATAGGTACTGCCATCATGTGCAATATCAAAAATGAAGTCTACCACTTAATAACATCTATCAATTATTATATATTTGAGCATTTTCCAGCATTTTTATATTTAGGTCTTCACAGTCGAAATTTTATAGATCATATTCTTTATTAATGTTTTCCAGGTCCAATTGGTTACCGACCCAATCGTAAAGATATGGCACATTGGTATAAACACCTGGAACGCCTTCCTCTCCACACGCCATGCTGTAAGACACGAGACCCACGACAACGAATCTTCTATCTCTGCCATTTGTCTGTAATAAAATATATATATTGTATAAAAATATTCACATACAAATCTAAATAATATTATAAAGCCGAAGAGATTGTTTGTTTTAACGCGATAATAGGAACTACTGGTTCGAATTGATAAATTATTTTTGCGTTGGAGAGATCATTTATTGAGAAAAGCTGTAGGCTAACATCATGCTACACCTAATAGGTAGAAATAGTGGAAAATGGGGAAAATTATTCACCGTAGAGGCCAAAAGCAAAGTATGGTCGAAGTTAATGCAACATGCAAACAACAAAACGTTTGCCAGATCAGCTAGTGAAGGTAAATGTGAAGGTGAAATAAAGCGGTCAAACTCAATATTGACTCTGGTACTAACGGTTCGGTATATAATACTGCAATAGGTAAACACACATTTGTGTCCGTTGAACTCATTGGCTCTTTCTCAAGCAAGTAATTCATCATACTTCTGTGTTAGTGCATGTTCACAGTACCGTTGGATGGACTTACCATCACGAAAACCATGGCACTTTTGTTTTATGGCATGCGGTGACACTCACCTCGACGCTACACACGAGTGGCGCGCCACCGTCGCCCCTGCAAGTGTCAATGGAGTCTTCGCCGCCAGCGCAGGTCAGTGAATCATGTAGCACGAAGTAATCATATAGATCCGTATTTTTTTCGCAACAAATTCTGGCATACAGGAGCTTCGACCAGAGGTAGAGGCACCTAAAAAAACCGTTTCCTCATCTATAGTCGGTACAAAAAATAACCTTATAATCTATAGCTTGCATTAGAGGCTAGAGATATGTAAAAAATAACCTTATTAGTATAATCTGTGGTTTGCGCGATTCGCCAGTGTTATTTGGAAAAACAAAAAAATGTCTTATTTGTTTAGTTGTATTTTGTAGTAAGAAATCACAATTTTGTGTCCGCTTCGATAGTCGTTTTATTTATTCCTGCTATATTTATGACAGAGAACATACATACGCGTCATTTGATGAGAAGATCCTATTTTAACTTTGGACATTAGATCCACAGAGTAAGAACAGGATGTTTAGATAAAACAATTTAACGGTTTAAAACGATATATTAATTAAACTTGGTGGTCACGGAGAGACTGACCCCCCGTGACCACGGCTGCTGCAAAGCATCCGAAACGTGGGGCCGAAGTTAAAAAATCATTTTCAAATAAGTTTAACTAATATATCGCGTTTTAAACCGTTAAAGTGTTTTTTTTTAATATGTACCACTCGCGTAAACTATAGACAGTATTTAAGAACAGGATGACTCGTCTTGATATAACGTGAGGTATTATCACGTGTAACCCATGTTTGTCTGTTCTCCCATTTCATAAGAAGTGTGTCTTTCTTACCTTCTTAAGAATCAGAGCATAATCAGCGCTATCTTGCTTCAGTTTACCCCAACCCATGGAGTAACAATCGCCCGTGTTTTCCGGGAACGTCGGACTCAAACAAGCAATTCCCACATTGGGAGCCTTATCGAATGGTTTTTCCAGGAAAATAAGGGCGATGTTGTTGAAGAACGACGCTGAAATAGAAACAGTTTCAATAAAACACTTTTTATGCTTCAAAAGAGGATAATAAAAAAGTAAAGTCTGTTTACGCGAGGAGTACACATTTAAATAAAACAATTTTAACGGTTTCAAATGCGAAATATATTAGTTGACTTATGTAATTAAATTTTGTGTTCATTTTCGATGCTTTGCATTCGTGGTCACAGGGGGACTATGGAACCACGGCTGCAACTAATACACTTTGCCTTTTAAACCGTTAAAAGTTTAAAAAAAATCGGCTATTGCAGTCGAAGTTGCGGTAGGAATTAACAATCAAATCAACATGTTTTTTATGACTAAGGAGACGCACTGTTGACCTTTTTGGTTTTAGAAATTAGGAAATCCACAGACTGAAGGTAACATTCCTGGCTTTCCAGCTGTTTCCACCAGTCTTAAGTTTTAAACTGTGTGTGTAATTCTAAAGTTAAGTTACCTACATAAACAAATAATTTTTCTCTTTGACTTTCGTTGTGTGGATCATGGTACATGTGGTGGAATTTTCAATATTCCTACCACACATTAAAATCCAGATTCTGAAAGTGGGAATCGAACTGACCATGGATGGACTACTCCATCATCCATTCAGTGAACTTCGTGCTTGTCTGTCCTTTTTATTTCATCGTAGAGACAGACTAGCATGTAATTCACTTGATGGCAGGTGCCCTAGCCTATATCATAAACTAGATGCCCTGTCAACCTATTTAGGCTTTGGATATTCGGAAATCCACAGACTGAAACCATGGATTATTAGCCATGCACCGCTACCATATTATGTACTAAAATATAATCTTACGTCTGAAGAAGTCTTCGTGTACAACAAACTTCTGCACATTACGTTCCTGATACGCGTACTGTTCTAACTCAGTCTGTGTGTCATATTCTCCTGCGCGGCATTTTAACTGAAAAATAGTAAATTAAATTAAAAATCTATACTAATATATACAGCTGAAGAGTTTGTTTATTTGAACGCGCTAATCTCAGGAACTACGGGTCGAATTGGAAAATTATTTTATGTTGGTTAGGGCATTTACCGAGAAAGGTTATATAAGCTGGGGAAATGTGAAAAAAACTGTGAAAAATCGTTTTTCCCACATTTCCCGCCAATTCGTGATGTTATATAGCCTATAGATCAATAAATGCTCTAACCAACCCAAAAATATTTTTTCAATTCGAACCAGTAGTTCCTGAGATTAGCGCGTTTAAACATACAAACAAACTCTTCAGCTTTATATATAAGTATAGATATAGATATCATATTATATTTTTATATTTAGTAGTTGCTTTTTAGTAGTACAATAAACACTTACGTCATCGGCGTTTTGACCAGTCATCCTGTGAGCGGCGGTTAGAACCACACCGTAGTTTATCAACACCCCACTGTTTTTGTGATTATCTGTGGACCAGGCGGTCTTTGCGTTGTCTTTGCTCCTCCTAAAGAATGCAAAAATTTAATGATATTATAGACCAGAGCAGACAAGAAACTAACACGACCCATATTAGCTTTGGGTATTGATCAAAATAACGAAAACCCCGTTCCCCTGTGCGGGGGTGACAAGAGAACCAATCTCTGTGTTCGATTTTTAAATATTCTTTGAATTACGAGTTACAAAGATGAAAAAGTCTTTTTTATTCTTTCATACCTTCGTAATAGCTTTTAAAAGTAAATTTGAACCTTAATACAATTGATAAAATGTGTAGATATTATAAGAAAATATAATATAATATCGTCTCTAGTTTACGCGAGTAGTACACTTTTAAATAAAACACTTTGAACGGTTCAGAATACGAAATGTATTAGTTAAATTATTTTTAATATATTTTTACTACGACCCGTCCGCCCGTGACCACGGCTGCACAAAGCTTCCGAAGTGTCCGGCCGTAGGTAACTAATATATCGCGTTTTAAACCGTTTAGATTGTAAATTAGATCACTAATGTATTTCAGATATTAAACCGTTAAAAGTGTTTTATTTAAATATGTACTTGCTTAAACTACAGCCATAACAACATTTAACTTACTTCAGAACAGCTATCATGAAAGGGAATTCCCCATAGAACGATGAAACTACTTTTTTGGGCCTACTGTTGCTCGATATGTGTGGACTTATAGCCATATTACTCCAACCGCAGGTTTCTGGACGAGAACCTACACATACAGATGAGACATGAAACTATAATTTATAAAAGAGGGTAGTTGTATTTTACGTGGTCTTACTTTTATTAATTTGAACTATGAATTTAAAATTCGAATTCTGAATTTGATGCAATTTTACATAAATTGAAACAGTCTAGAAAAAATATTTGTATAAGGTTTTAAAGAGAAATATGAAAAACACTGTCGGTACGTTGGTATTTTTAACAGCTTAAAAAAATTGAAACATTCGTCATTGGGTACAAATGTTAAAAGGTAAGCATATAGTATGCTATACATATACACATACACACAGCTAGTCTATAAAGTAATTTAAAGACTAGCTGTGTAAGCGACATTTGTTTTTGCAAACCAACATCTTTATAAATTTAAGCTGCCCACAACATCGGGTCCCGTACCTCGCGACCCTTAGTTCCGGTCCAGTCGTTCTCGCAAGTTAATCTTAAAAGATAGACATATAGTGTCGCGGACATTTTTTTAGATCATTTAAAAAGAAATGATCTTTCCATACATATTGTTTTGGTTTCTTGAACCGTTTTCGCAGCGTACGCATCCGAATCCCACAGAGATGAATTATTTCCCCCCCCCCTTTTGTTAATATTTCCCGCTGTATCTTCGCTCTTATAAGTCACAGCGTGTTAAATAGCCTATTGCCTTCCTTCGATAAATGTTCTAACTAACACAAAAAGGTTTAAAGAATTTATTTTCTCAAAGAATATACATATTCACTTAATGAGAAAACATTAATGCTTAAACTTAAATGTGTTTACATGCATCGGACTTTAATTAAACGAAACAGTGATATATAATAAAAACATGCTTATTATTAACTTATACTTATTCTAAAATATGGAACTTTAATGATTTCTTGAAGATATTTATAGACTGGGCGTTTTTTAAACTTTCAGGTAACTTATTGTACAGATCAGCACCCGTAAATCTTAAACTATTTTTACCGTAATTAGTTCGGGGTTGGGGTAGTGACAAGTTATGTTTATTTCTGGTTTGGTATCTGTGATTTTTCTTCGTAAAAGTTCGAACCAGTAGTTCCTGAGATTAGCGCGTTCAAACAAACAAACTCTTCAGCTTTATATATTAGTATAGATATAGATTTGTTCATACCTTGAAAGACCTGTTGAACGATGTCCGGGTCTGGCATAGACTGTGTGTTCGTAGCATCTTGGTTAGATGAGGTCTGACGTGTAGTGGATCCTAAATCCTGGGGGGGGGCGAGTGTGCCCCAAAGTCGATGAGAACGATTTGTCTGTGGGTACAGTTTCTCCTGGGGACATGGGGCTGTACTCAGACTGCTGTGGGGACTCAGTCGGTGATGCTGGTGCGTGGGGCGTTGTGTTTGGAGCGTCGAAGTGCAAAATATCATCAGATATATCGTCTTCCTTATCTTCATCACTTTGCACTTGGTCTATGTGACAGCATACGTAAAGATAATGCGTGCAAGTGTCGGCTCTGTTGAAGAAAAAAATATTTAATTTTTTTTTTATCCTAGAGAAGGACATACATGGCATTGGGTTCAGTCGATGGTGGGAGATATACCCCAGGCTATCTAAACAAGATGCACAGTCGACCTATTTTGGCTTTGGATATTCGGAAATCCATAGTCTGAAACCGAAATGCGATTAAACTTTACAGCTTTTTCATCTGTGGATGGTGGTTCGTGACTGGACGGAAATTTTCACCACCACATTCAATATCAAGACTTCAAGACGAAGTCCAGCATGAAATTGAAAAATTAGAAACATGTTAGACCTGGTGGAGATCAAACCCACACCAACATTAGCCATACTTTGCTACCATTAGACCAATGAGCCCGTCGTAGTTAAACTTTTCTGAAAATAACTTTAACTACGGCCCGACGTTTCGGCGACGTGTCTCCTCATGACTAGGCAAGGCATTCGAAACATCGGGCAGTATTTACAATAAGTTTAAATAATACATGTCGCGTTTTAAACCGTAAAGAGTGATTTATTTACTTGTGTACGACTCGCGTAAACTACAGACAGTATTTAACATTTCGTTAGTCAGACCTCCAGGACCTAAGAGTTGATCGCATTAGCTAGCTTTAAGTGAATAGTCCTGGCGTCAGGGTAGTATTTGTGGTGGGGCGACGATCAATGAAACAGACACAGAAATATGTTTGGCCCATGCTCTGAACCCCTGACCCAGGCTTTTACTTATGATTGATGAAATTACACCTTTAAAATATATAGACCGAGGATGGTCGATGAATATTTTCCGATCCAAATATATCTTGATAAAGTACATTTCTGCTAGTCCGTGCGCGATATATAGCGATTATTGGTGACAACAGCCTTACCTGACATCAAGAAGGTCTGTCCCATCCTCGACGATAGTTCCACCCTCACTACAGAGATAATAAGAAACACATTCCCCGGGAAAACCTTTTTTTGTAATGCATGGGGCATTCGAAGATCCTGAAAAAAAAAACATAAAACATGACAAATACATTCAAATAACATCTAAACAAGATGCCCCGTCGATTTATTTTGATTTTGGACATTCGGAAATCAAAATAACGGATCGCAATCAAACTTTACGGTTTTCCGGCCGGAATTGTTTATGGAAATTATAATTTGATGTATAACATATTGGACCCGGTTATCGTACTCGCGATCTCTTGATTCTCTACCCTAATATTACAAAGAGAAATTATTTGTATTTGTGTGTGTATGTTTGTTACTAATACACTCGAAACTGCTGTGCCTATTAAAATAAACTCTGTGTAACATAGACTATATTTATTGTTGTTTTTTTGGGCGTCGAATTTTTTTTGCAAACCTCCTGTCTAACTCTATAAATCTGAGCTGTTACCCACGACGTCGACCGCGTCGTTCTTGCAAATAACCGATAGACATGTACTGTTACGGACATTTTTCAAATCATTTGAAGAGGAATCATTTTTTCATTGATTTTTTTGTTTATCTTCGACCGTGTTTGCAGCGTACAAAACGGAAACCAGCAATGATGAATAATTTTCCCAGTATTTTCCACATTTCCCACTGTTGTCCGTCCCTATTAGTTGAAATGGGAGCTTATAGCCTTCCTCGATAAATGCTCTAATTAACAGAAAAATAATTATTCAATTCCGACCAGTAGTTATTGAGATAAGCGCGTTCTAACATACAAACATACAAGCAAACAAACTGCTTTATACTGTCATTTTAAAGCAGCGTTCCTAGCTTTACGTATAAAGATGTAAAATATACCTTGGCTGGGTGTTAAATTTGGACGCTTCTTTTCACCACTCGGAGTCAAGTTCGGACGACCTTGGCTGCCAGTTGGGGTCAAGTTGAGCCGTTTCCTGGCCGGTGTTAAGTTAAGATTTCGTCCGTTGCTATTTCTATCACCATCAGAGTTATATTCTGAATTGCGTGCGTTTTGATTCTTAACATAATCGAGCAAGTCATCGGCATCTAGACAGTTAGTTGACGGAGTACAGCTTAGGGCCAGTAGGAGGACCAGAAGTTTGTGAACCCTGAAAAGACAAATGTAATATTGTAAGTAAAACACTTTAACGGTTTAAAACGCGATATATTAGTTAGGGAGACTGTGGTCTCCCCGTGACCACGGCTGCTGCAAAGCATCCGAAACGTCGGGCCGAAGTTAAAAATCATTTTCAAATAAGTTTAACTAATATATCGCGTTTTAAACCGTTAAAGTGTTTTATTTAAATGTGTACTACTCGCGTAAACTATAGACAGTATGTAATATTGTCTGTAGTTTAAGCGAGTAACACACATTTAAATTATGAATTGAAGAAAAATACAAATCGGGCGGGACTCGAACCGGCATCCGCAGTGCATTCTGTTGCTCAAACCAATTGAGCTAACGAATCCTGCACGTCGTCGTGGAACTTTTTCAATTTATTCGATTGCAACTCTCGTGCGATATAATTTCAGTATACATTTAAATAAAACACTTCAACGGTTTTAAACGCAATGTATATTAGTAAACTTATTTGGAAATTTTAACTACGGACCAATGTTTCGGATACTTTGTAGCCATGGGAGGAGATAAAATTAGGAATTTCGATCAAAATATAAGTTGAAAAGAAGGAAATCCGAACTTTAGTGTTGTATGTAGTTAACACAGCTTTAAATAAAACACTTTAACGGTTTAAAACGCGATGTATATTAGTTACACTTGTTCGAGAATTATTTTAACTACAGCCTGACGTTTCGACGGCATTGCAGCAGCCGTGATCACGCGGAACCGGTGACCGTTGTTAAGATTTTTTTAAGTTTAACTAAAATATATCGCGTTTTAAACCGTCAAAGTGTTTTATTTAAAGATTACTATAGATTTTGAATCGTATTAAACATATTATTTGCATTTGACCCGTTTATCATATCTGTTTACAAAACAGTTGACCGCGAATGTTTAAGGAAAAAGATATAAAACACGTAAAACGGGTTTACCCATAACGATATAGACTCACCGCAACTCCATGTCACTATTAATAATAAAAATGTTAATATTACAACCGATATCTCCGACCCCACAACATGCACTGAACTATAGATATGATCTAAGACTCACATACGTGGTTTGGTGTTGCCATTTTTAGGGTTCCGTGTGTACTGGCGACGATCGCTTATACAACTTTGACGATTCATAGTAATTTTGGAGTGTATCTACTAAATTATTATTAATTTTGTTGTTATGGTTTAATTTTGATTTGTGTTTATAATGCCACATACATACACTAGCTGTGTCAGCGACTTCGTCCGCGGGAATCGTTAATTTCGACATCCAAATTCGTTTTTACAAATCCCTTCATTTTTATAAACTTGGCTGTTACCCACGACGTCGGTCGCGTCTCTTCCCGTCGTTCTTGCAAATTAATCTTAATATATAGACATATAGCGGTGGAGGCCTTTTTTAGATCATATAAAGAGGGATCATTCTTTCATACATATTTTTTTGGTATCTTGAACAGTTTTTGCAGCGTACGCCTGGGTAACCCATAATAATGAATAATTTTCTCAAATTTTTCACATATTTCGCTGTATAGGTGGTATTAGCCATAGGGCGATGTTCTATAGCCTAAAGCCTTCCTCGATAAATGCTCTAACCAACACAGATTTTTTTAATTCGAACGCGTAGTTCCTGAGATGAGCGCGCTCAAACATACAAACAAACTCTTCAGCTTTATATATTAGTATAGATACATCGGAAAAAAATTAGAATAAGTAGATTACTCTTTATTATATTTAAATAATATACTTTAACGGTTTAAAACGCGATATATTAGTTAAACTTATTTTAAATGATTTTTAACTTCGGCCCGACGTTTCGGATGCTTTGCAGCAGCCGTGGTCACGGTGCGACTGAAGATGAAGAGTTTCGCTTGTAATATCTGTTTTGAACTTTTACCAACGTCCGGTTGTAGTTAAATTGTAAATAAGTTAATCAATTTCGCGTTTTAAACCGTATAAACCATTAACCAACTGCATATCTGAATTTGAAACTGCTACAAAAGATGCCCCAGCTACTTAGCTAACCTAAGACATGAGTCTTCCTAAACTGGTTGCAGAGGTCAAGGTCGAAAGATCACGAGGCCGAACATCGACCCGACGGACCGAAGATGTGGAGGAGACGACTAGCTGATTTGTTCGTTGTCTGTCAATGAAGTGTGCAAAGTTTTTGCAATATTCGTCTTAATACTTGTAGATAGAGCAGCGAAATATAATTATACTAGCTGAGTCAGCGACTTCGTCCACGTATATTAGTTATTTTGGACATCAAAATGTGTTTTTGCAAATCTCCTGTTTATCTTTGACTGTTAGCCACGACATCGTTCGCGTCCCGTCGTTCTTGCAAGATCTCAAAAGACTAGACTGTCGTGGACATTTTTTTAGACCATTCAAAGATAAATCATTATTTAAATAAAACACTTTAACGGTTTAAAACGCGATATATTAGTTAAACTGATTTGAAAATGATTTTTAACTTCGGCCCGTGACCACGGCTGCTGCAAAGCATCCGAAACGTCGGGCCGAAGTTAGAAATCATTTTCAAATCAGTTTAACTAATATATCGCGTTTTAAACGGTTAAAGTGTTTTATTTAAATGTGTACTACTCGCGTAAACTATAGACAGTATAAATCATTATTTCATATGCTTTGGGTATCTGGAACCGTTTTCGTAGCGTGTGCCTCGGAAACCCGCAAGGATGAAGAATGTTCTCCGTTTTTGTCACATTTCCCGCTGTTTCTTCGCTGCTATTAGTCACAGGGCGATGTTTATATCTCGATAAATGATCTAACCATTTTATTAATTCGAAACAGATTCTGAGGTTAGCGCGTTCAAACAAACAAACTCTTCAGCTTTATATATTAGTATAGATTAATAGAGTTCTTTACAATATCACACACACAAACAAACACATTTAATAGTACATTATGATATAAGTGCGGTAAGTTGAAAATTACAGCCGAGGCGATATTACTAAGTGAAAATAATTCCGCGCGCCTTTTCTTTTCGCTGTATCGTTTTTATTTGAAAATGTCGTCATTTCCTCGTAAATATGTTATAAAACGTCGTATGACATACGTGCGCTTTGAAAATTACGGCCTCTGCTTTCTTATAGCCTATTAAATATCGCCTCTGCTGTAATTTTCAACTTACCGCACTTATATCATAATGTAGGTACTATCTTAATACTTGTAGATAAAGCAGTGACATGTGATTATATTTCAGATCAGTGCTTTAAATGTCTAATTAAAACATATTTTAACTGTATATACCCGAGTATTTATAATGCTCACGCATTAGTCCGCGTAAATGATTGATTAATATAATAATTTTAAACGAATTGAAATTCGATCGATTCGGGTTTTGTGCTGTGTCATCTCACCAAACTACTGTTTCAACTAATATCAATATATTTCACGTTTTAAACCGTTAAAATGTTTTATTTAAAATCACTACCTGCGTTACACTACAGTTATTAATAGTAACGACCGTCTCCGTGGTTCAGTGGTTAAGCACAAGGCCGGATTTTAAGATCGGCCTAGATGCAATAAAGGAAGGAAGTCTAAAATAAAATAAAAAAGGTTTAAAGTAAAAAAATTCAGGCAAATTGTTCAATAAACAATTTATTGCAAAACCAAATAGATTGTGTAAGTATTAATATTAGCATATAAGCAATTTAAATAAAACACTTTAACGGAATAAAACGCGATATATTTTAGTTAAACTTGTTTGAAAATTATTTTGTCTCCCCGTGACTACGGCTGCTGCAAAGCGTTCGAAACGTCGGGCCGTAGTTAAAAATAATTTTCAAACAAGTTAAACTAAAATATATCGCGTTTTAAACCGTTAAAGTGTTTTATTTAAATGTGTACCACTCGCGTAAACTACTGACAGTATTTGTAAAAGGAATCTCAACACTTTTGTGAAAGCTCCGAGTCATGGCTAGCAGTGCGTTAAGCGTATGTCCACGGTTTGAATCCCGGGAAAATAATATAGATTCGGGCAAAACAAAAAACTATCAACTACTTGGTTTTTAAATGGGTTTGAAAAACCTAACGCACAACTTCTTCATCATCATCAGTGTTGGTAGTCTCTTCGTGGAGTACGTTCTCATCAGGACAGCAGACCAGCAAATTGTGGGGGCAATCGATATCTCTGGAAAAATATACATTAAAACGTGGTGTTAATTTTAAACAACCCAATCGATATTAAATAAACACTTTGACTTTTAATTAAAACATTTTTAGCGGTTTTAAACTCGAAATGTATTAGTTACATTCATAGAAATATTATTTTAACTATAGTCCAACGTGCAGCAGCCGTGGTCAAGGGGGAATTCTCGAAACGTCGGGCCGTAGTAAAAATAATTTGTAAATAAGTTTAATTACATTTCTAGATTTAAATCATTAAAAGAGACGGTTTCCTTGGTCTAGTGGTAGCAAGCCTAGCAAGTCGTGGATTCAATCCTCACCAAGTCCAACATTTTTCTAATTTTTCATTAAATTTTTCTAAATCATGTTGGACTCTGTCTGGAAGTCATTGTGTGGTAGGAATATAGATATTGGTGTGGTAGGAATATAGATATTCCGTCCTGGATAGTGGTAGGAATATAGATATTCCGTCCTGGATAGTGGTAGGAATATAGATATTCCTTCCTGGATAGTGGTAGGAATATAGATATTCCGTCCAGGTCACGAACCGCCGTCCACTGAAGAAAACGCCGTGAAGTGTAATCGAGTTTCAGTCTCAGTTATTTCCGGATATCCAAAGCCAAAATAGGTCGACCGCACATCTTCTTAGATGATACAGGCTGGCCTATATCACCTACCATCAATTGAACACCAAACTTGTCTGTACCCCATACAAGAAATATGGTGAACACTAACCCATCATTGAGGATATATATTCTTCGTCTTGTCGTGTCCATGGCGTCAGTACAAGACGTAAAAGGCACACATTGGCCATCCGTTACATTTTCGGTTCTGCATCGCGTGCTTTCACCTAAAAAAAAGGCAAAATAATGTCCACATCCAAAATAGGTTTTAGTTAAGTAATAAAGGCCTGGAGGAGTTTCACCTTCCATCGAGTGTAAGAAAGCATTTGAAAAACCATTAACGGTTTAAAACGCGAAATATATTAATTGATATTGATTTTTTAAATACTGTTTGTAGTTTATGCGAGTAGTACACATTTAAATAATACACATTAACGGTTTAAAACGCGATATGTATACTACTCGCGTAAACTACAGGCAGTGTTTATTTTTTTAGTTTACAATTTCTTTCTTAAATAGTTTTATTCTAAAACCCTCGTCTCAGAGAACGATCCTAACGGAACGAACCATATATAATTGATATTGTATACCAAGACCCAATTCATCGCGCCCTTCCGGAGGTGGGGGGGGTAGTGGTGGTCTCTCCTAGTGCTTCGGAAATGTCAGTCAAATTTGCAGGTAGAAAACTGTCCAGCCATATAAATGCTCTACTGAAATCTAAATTTGATCTTGCAGCATCCAAAATGGAAATATGTACTATGAAGTGTAAAAATACGTACCACCTGAAAATAATACATCTATACAAATAAATAAAATTGTAGTGTCTGTTTGTAACATTAAAATAACAGCTTTTTACTAAATGTATATGTATATACGGTACACATACCAAAACAACATTTATAAAAAATTTTTGGATGTCTGTCTGTTTGTTCCAGCTAATCTCGGAAACGGCTAGACCGATTTTCACGGAACTTTCACTAACATATAGCTGATGTAATAGGGAGTAACATAGGTTCCTTTTTTACATAAATTAATAAACAGCCTAAATAATTAAAAATTCTACCCCAAGTCACTATTCACTAGCTGTGCACGCGAACGAAGTCGCGGGCACAGCTAGTCTACACTAATAAAGCTGAAGAGTTTGTGTGTTTGAACGCGCTGATCCCAGGAACTATGGGTTCGAATTGAAAAATTATTTTGTGTTGGCTAGAGCATTTATCGAGGAAGACTATGAAACATCGCGCTGCGACTAATACAAGCGTAGGGACAGCGGGAAATGTGGAGAAAACTGGAAAATTTATTTATCCTTGTGGGGTTCCGTTGAGCACGCTGCGAAAAAATGTTTAAGATACCCAAAAAAATGAATGAAATAATGATTCTTAAATACTGTCTATAGTTTACGCGAGTAGTACACATTTAAATAAAACACTTTAACGGTAAACTTCGGCCCGACGTTTCCGATGCTTTGCAGCAGCCGTGGTCACAGGGAGACAAAAGTTTAAATAAGTTTAACTAATATATCGCGTTTTAAACCGTTAAAGTGTTTTATTTAAAAGAATGATTCTTCTTTAAATGATTAAAAAAAATATTCGCGACTGTATATGTCTATCGTTTAAGATTAACTGGCAACAACGACGGGACGCGGACGACGTCGTGAGTTAAATTAAATTTATAGAGTCGAACAGGAGGTTTGCAAAAACAAATTTGGATGCCCAAAATGGATAAACTTCGATTCGAAAACTACTTATGTATTTTGACCTCCTATCAAAATTATAGATAAGATTATGAGTATACCAGATTTCAGATCGATCTGCGGTATGCGCTTTTCGGAAGTACACCCCCCAAAATAACAAATTTTAATATTTATTACAGCGTTCTGCGCTGTTGCTCTAACTGTTTGAACTACTGAGTCCAACTCGTCATATTTGATTTTTTTTCAACTCATGTATAAATATTTGACGGTTTTATGAAATAAAATTTGCTAAGTCGGAAGTGTGCCATTGGCTAGATAAACTGCAATAGGCTATTTAAATAAAACATTTTGAACGGTTTAAATTACGAAATCTGAACTTAACTTTACAATGTATGCCAACTACGGTTTACAATACTTACAATGGAAATAAAATATATTACGGCAATTTTTTTACAACATGGGCGGGACTCGAACCGTTAAGCTGATGAGGTACCGTGTCAAATGAAACATTTTAAACTGTTTAATATGCGAAATCTATAAGCCAACTTATATAAGTACGGCCTGGTGTTACCGATGCAACAGTTAAATTAAAAATTCTATTTAGTTAAAAAGTTTTCCATTACCGGCGGGACTCGAACTGGCATCTACAGCTGCTCTAGCCATTTTAGCTACCGTGACAGCTCACGTGCTAACTCAATTGGTTGGAGCAGCACGGAACTGTCGATGCCGGTTCGAGTCAGACCGGGTAAATTGCTGACAATCTAAATATTGTTTTTATTAAATACTGTCTATAGTTTACGCGAGTAGTACACATTTAAATAAAACACTTTAACGGTTTAAAACGCGATATATTAGTTAAACTTATGACCACGTTATAACCCGTGACCACGGCTGCTGCAAAGCATCCGAAACGTCGGGCCGAAGTTAAAAATCATTTTCAAATAAGTTTAACTAATATATCGCGTTTTAAACCGTTAAAGTGTTTTATTTAAATTGTTTTTATTGTTTAATGTTGAATTAATCTTGAACTAAATAGCTACACAAATTCGCAGTGCTATAGAGGGAAAACAAATGATACATTATCCTTACCTCATGTTATTGCAAATTATTTATAATTTAATTATAATACAACCACAGATAACGAATTTATAACTGAAAATGTGTTCGTTAGTGTTGTCCTGAGTTATTTATAGTCTAACCTAAACAAAAATAAACCTGTCTATAGTTTACGCGAGTAGTACACATTTAAATAAAACACAACGGTTTAAAACGCGATATATGAGTTAATCTTATTTGAAAATGATTTTTAAGTTCGGCCCGACGTTTCGAATGCTTTGCAGCAGCCGTGGTCACGGGGAGTTAACTAATATATCGCGTTTTAAACCGTATTTTAATTGTATAAAGTTTTATATTTAAAATCGGTTACTTTAAAATATAAATTGGTTATTATTAACTCGTAACCAATGTTAGGGTAGTAAATTTTTAATCGAAATTAATGCGTTGTTACTAATAATTATAATATTCATTCGTTAGATTGGTTTTAACTTTACTAATATATAAAGCTGAAGAGTTTGTTTGTTTTAACGCGCTCATCTCATAAATTACTGATGGAGATTTAAAAAACTATTTTTGCGTTGGTTAGAGCATTTATCGAGGAAGGTTTTAGGCTATATATCGTCGACCTGTGACTAATACAAGCGAAGATACAGCGAAAATATTTATATGATAATTATTCCACACGGATCAAGTCGCTGACAGAGCTAGTAAATAAATAAGAAAAATTAATACATTATGATTTATTTGTCTGAATTGTGAAGAACAAAATTAACAATTGGCTTAAGCAATAAATTAGTAATATTAGAGTGGATATTTCTAAGACCGGTGACAATCCTCGTGTCTATCCATTGTTCCCCAACCGAAAGGAAGTCGACATCGAATGCAGTCTGGTAACCAAGATATGATAAAGGAGCAGAAACAAAAGCGGCTTACGATGTGTAACAATCTGAAAATAAAGAATTGTCTATAGTTTACGCGAGTGGAAGCTTAAAAGATCACTTTTAACGGTTCGAAACGCGAATCGGATGCTTTATACAGCTGTAGTAAGCTCCGGAGACGGCTGAAACGTAAGCTCGTTGTTAACCAATATATAACGCGTTTAAAACCGTTAAAATTATATATATAACATATCCATCTCCTTGAACGAGGTTGCCAAATACAAAACTGTTTCAGTTTTCTATCCCAGCGCTGGGCCCAAGCCTCCTCTGAAAGACGGACTTTACCTGTGACCCACCACGCTGCTTCAGTGCTGTTTGGTGGGCTAAAACTACACTTCTTCTTTAGATCCCAAATACCGAACTAAATTTTGAGCGATCCGGATTCGTCTAAGGGACTATAATAATCACTAAAGCTATTTTTTGAGCGACTCAATACAACAAATTACTTATTTTAATAATATCAAATACATTAAAATTCATAATAATTCCTCAATTACCCCATTTTCTAAACAGCTGTCAGCTAACCGTCTCGTCTCGATGCAACGTGAAAAGTGTTGTGAAAATCACATGAAATTCTGTATTTACACGGCCTTTTATTGTTTTTCAGGGTTCATATAAATGTTCAGATAAACATCCTTCCTGTAATTTAACAATCTATACTAATATATAAAGCTGAAGAGTTTGTTTGTTTGTTTGAACGCGCTAATCTCAGGAACTACAGGTTCGAATTGAGGTTCTTTTTGTGTTGGTTAGAGCATTTATCGAGGAAGGCTATGGGCTATAACACATCGTGTAACTAATAGGAGCGAAGAAACAACGGGTAATGTGAAAAAAAAACGCGAAATGTACTTACTAGTTGAACTCAACACCGTGACCGCGACTGCTGCAAACCGAAACTCCGGGCCGTAGATAATATAATTTGTAACGTTTAATACATTTCGCGTTTTGAACCGTTAAAAGTGTTTCATTTAAACTTTATGTTGCCATACAAATTATTTATAGAGCAGAAAAACAATTTAAATAAAACACTTTAACGGAATAAAACGCGATATATTTTAGTTAAACTTGTTTGAAAATTATTTTGTCTCCCCGTGACTACGGCTGCTGCAAAGCGTTCGAAACGTCGGGCCGTAGTTAAAAATAATTTTCAAACAAGTTAAACTAAAATATATCGCGTTTTAAACCGTTAAAGTGTTTTATTTAAATGTGTACCACTCGCGTAAACTACTGACAGTATTTGTAAAAGGAATCTCAACACTTTTGTGAAAGCTCCGAGTCATGGCTAGCAGTGCGTTAAGCGTATGTCCACGGTTTGAATCCCGGGAAAATAATATAGATTCGGGCAAAACAAAAAACTATCAACTACTTGGTTTTTAAATGGGTTTGAAAAACCTAACGCACAACTTCTTCATCATCATCAGTGTTGGTAGTCTCTTCGTGGAGTACGTTCTCATCAGGACAGCAGACCAGCAAATTGTGGGGGCAATCGATATCTCTGGAAAAATATACATTAAAACGTGGTGTTAATTTTAAACAACCCAATCGATATTAAATAAACACTTTTACTTTTAATTAAAACACTTTTAGCGGTTTTAAACTCGAAATGTATTAGTTACATTCATAGAAATATTATTTTAACTATAGTCCAACGTGCAGCAGCCGTGGTCAAGGGGGAATTCTCGAAACGTCGGGCCGTAGTAAAAATAATTTGTAAATAAGTTTAATTACATTTCTAGGTTTAAATCATTAAGAGATTGTGTCGTTGGTCTAGTGGTAGCAAGCTTAGCAAGTCGTGGATTCAATCCTCACCAAGTCCAACATTTTTCTAATTTTTCATTAAATTTTTCTAAATCATGTTGGACTCTGTCTGGAAGTCTAGATATTGGTGTGGTAGGAATATAGATATTCCGTTCTGGATAGTGGTAGGAATATAGATATTCCGTCCTGGATAGTGGTAGGAATATAGATATTCCGTCCTGGATAGTGGTAGGAATATAGATATTCCGTCCGGGTCACGAACCGCCGTCCACTGAAGAAAACTCCGTGAAGTTTAATCGAGTTTCAGTCTCAGTTATTTCAGGATATCCAAAGCCAAAATAGGTCGACCGCACTTCTTAGATGATATAGGCTGGCCTATATCACCTACCATCAAATGAACACCAAACTTGTCTGTACCCCATACAAGAAATATGGTGAACACTAACCCATCATTGAGGATATATATTCTTCGTCTTGTCGTGTCCATGGCGTCAGTACAAGACGTAAAAGGCACACATTGGCCATCCGTTACATTTTCGGTTCTGCATCGCGTGCTTTCACCTAAAAAAAAGGCAAAATAATGTCCACATCCAAAATAGGTTTTAGTTAAGTAATAAAGGCCTGGAGGAGTTTCACCTTCCATCGAGTGTAAGAAAGCATTTGAAAAACCATTAACGGTTTAAAACGCGAAATATATTAATTGATATTGATTTTTTAAATACTGTTTGTAGTTTATGCGAGTAGTACACATTTAAATAATACACATTAACGGTTTAAAACGCGATATGTATACTACTCGCGTAAACTACAGGCAGTGTTTATTTTTTTAGTTTACAATTTCTTTCTTAAATAGTTTTATTCTAAAACCCTCGTCTCAGAGAACGATCCTAACGGAACGAACCATATATAATTGATATTGTATACCAAGACCCAATTCATCGCGCCCTTCCGGAGGTGGGGGGGGTAGTGGTGGTCTCTCCTAGTGCTTCGGAAATGTCAGTCAAATTTGCAGGTAGAAAACTGTCCAGCCATATAAATGCTCTACTGAAATCTAAATTTGATCTTGCAGCATCCAAAATGGAAATATGTACTATGAAGTGTAAAAATACGTACCACCTGAAAATAATACATCTATACAAATAAATAAAATTGTAGTGTCTGTTTGTAACATTAAAATAACAGCTTTTTACTAAATGTATATGTATATACGGTACACATACCAAAACAACATTTATAAAAAATTTTTGGATGTCTGTCTGTTTGTTCCAGCTAATCTCGGAAACGGCTAGACCGATTTTCACGGAACTTTCACTAACATATAGCTGATGTAATAGGGAGTAACATAGGTTCCTTTTTTACATAAATTAATAAACAGCCTAAATAATTAAAAATTCTACCCCAAGTCACTATTCACTAGCTGTGCACGCGAACGAAGTCGCGGGCACAGCTAGTCTACACTAATAAAGCTGAAGAGTTTGTGTGTTTGAACGCGCTGATCCCAGGAACTATGGGTTCGAATTGAAAAATTATTTTGTGTTGGCTAGAGCATTTATCGAGGAAGACTATGAAACATCGCGCTGCGACTAATACAAGCGTAGGGACAGCGGGAAATGTGGAGAAAACTGGAAAATTTATTTATCCTTGTGGGGTTCCGTTGAGCACGCTGCGAAAAAATGTTTAAGATACCCAAAAAAATGAATGAAATAATGATTCTTAAATACTGTCTATAGTTTACGCGAGTAGTACACATTTAAATAAAACACTTTAACGGTAAACTTCGGCCCGACGTTTCCGATGCTTTGCAGCAGCCGTGGTCACAGGGAGACAAAAGTTTAAATAAGTTTAACTAATATATCGCGTTTTAAACCGTTAAAGTGTTTTATTTAAAAGAATGATTCTTCTTTAAATGATTAAAAAAAATATTCGCGACTGTATATGTCTATCGTTTAAGATTAACTGGCAACAACGACGGGACGCGGACGACGTCGTGAGTTAAATTAAATTTATAGAGTCGAACAGGAGGTTTGCAAAAACAAATTTGGATGCCCAAAATGGATAAACTTCGATTCGAAAACTACTTATGTATTTTGACCTCCTATCAAAATTATAGATAAGATTATGAGTATACCAGATTTCAGATCGATCTGCGGTATGCGCTTTTCGGAAGTACACCCCCCAAAATAACAAATTTTAATATTTATTACAGCGTTCTGCGCTGTTGCTCTAACTGTTTGAACTACTGAGTCCAACTCGTCATATTTGATTTTTTTTCAACTCATGTATAAATATTTGACGGTTTTATGAAATAAAATTTGCTAAGTCGGAAGTGTACCATTAGCTAGATAAACTGCAATAGGCTATTTAAAAAAACATTTTGAACGGTTTAAATTACGAAATCTGAACTTAACTTTACAATGTATGCCAACTACGGTTTACAATACTTACAATGGAAATAAAATATATTACGGCAATTTTTTTACAACATGGGCGGGACTCGAACCGTTAAGCTGATGAGGTACCGTGTCAAATGAAACATTTTAAACTGTTTAATATGCGAAATCTATAAGCCAACTTATATAAGTACGGCCTGGTGTTACCGATGCAACAGTTAAATTAAAAATTCTATTTAGTTAAAAAGTTTTCCATTACCGGCGGGACTCGAACTGGCATCTACAGCTGCTCTAGCCATTTTAGCTACCGTGACAGCTCACGTGCTAACTCAATTGGTTGGAGCAGCACGGAACTGTCGATGCCGGTTCGAGTCAGACCGGGTAAATTGCTGACAATCTAAATATTGTTTTTATTAAATACTGTCTATAGTTTACGCGAGTAGTACACATTTAAATAAAACACTTTAACGGTTTAAAACGCGATATATTAGTTAAACTTATGACCACGTTATAACCCGTGACCACGGCTGCTGCAAAGCATCCGAAACGTCGGGCCGAAGTTAAAAATCATTTTCAAATAAGTTTAACTAATATATCGCGTTTTAAACCGTTAAAGTGTTTTATTTAAATTGTTTTTATTGTTTAATGTTGAATTAATCTTGAACTAAATAGCTACACAAATTCGCAGTGCTATAGAGGGAAAACAAATGATACATTATCCTTACCTCATGTTATTGCAAATTATTTATAATTTAATTATAATACAACCACAGATAACGAATTTATAACTGAAAATGTGTTCGTTAGTGTTGTCCTGAGTTATTTATAGTCTAACCTAAACAAAAATAAACCTGTCTATAGTTTACGCGAGTAGTACACATTTAAATAAAACACAACGGTTTAAAACGCGATATATGAGTTAATCTTATTTGAAAATGATTTTTAAGTTCGGCCCGACGTTTCGAATGCTTTGCAGCAGCCGTGGTCACGGGGAGTTAACTAATATATCGCGTTTTAAACCGTATTTTAATTGTATAAAGTTTTATATTTAAAATCGGTTACTTTAAAATATAAATTGGTTATTATTAACTCGTAACCAATGTTAGGGTAGTAAATTTTTAATCGAAATTAATGCGTTGTTACTAATAATTATAATATTCATTCGTTAGATTGGTTTTAACTTTACTAATATATAAAGCTGAAGAGTTTGTTTGTTTTAACGCGCTCATCTCATAAATTACTGATGGAGATTTAAAAAACTATTTTTGCGTTGGTTAGAGCATTTATCGAGGAAGGTTTTAGGCTATATATCGTCGACCTGTGACTAATACAAGCGAAGATACAGCGAAAATATTTATATGATAATTATTCCACACGGATCAAGTCGCTGACAGAGCTAGTAAATAAATAAGAAAAATTAATACATTATGATTTATTTGTCTGAATTGTGAAGAACAAAATTAACAATTGGCTTAAGCAATAAATTAGTAATATTAGAGTGGATATTTCTAAGACCGGTGACAATCCTCGTGTCTATCCATTGTTCCCCAACCGAAAGGAAGTCGACATCGAATGCAGTCTGGTAACCAAGATATGATAAAGGAGCAGAAACAAAAGCGGCTTACGATGTGTAACAATCTGAAAATAAAGAATTGTCTATAGTTTACGCGAGTGGAAGCTTAAAAGATCACTTTTAACGGTTCGAAACGCGAATCGGATGCTTTATACAGCTGTAGTAAGCTCCGGAGACGGCTGAAACGTAAGCTCGTTGTTAACCAATATATAACGCGTTTAAAACCGTTAAAATTATATATATAACATATCCATCTCCTTGAACGAGGTTGCCAAATACAAAACTGTTTCAGTTTTCTATCCCAGCGCTGGGCCCAAGCCTCCTCTGAAAGACGGACTTTACCTGTGACCCACCACGCTGCTTCAGTGCTGTTTGGTGGGCTAAAACTACACTTCTTCTTTAGATCCCAAATACCGAACTAAATTTTGAGCGATCCGGATTCGTCTAAGGGACTATAATAATCACTAAAGCTATTTTTTGAGCGACTCAATACAACAAATTACTTATTTTAATAATATCAAATACATTAAAATTCATAATAATTCCTCAATTACCCCATTTTCTAAACAGCTGTCAGCTAACCGTCTCGTCTCGATGCAACGTGAAAAGTGTTGTGAAAATCACATGAAATTCTGTATTTACACGGCCTTTTATTGTTTTTCAGGGTTCATATAAATGTTCAGATAAACATCCTTCCTGTAATTTAACAATCTATACTAATATATAAAGCTGAAGAGTTTGTTTGTTTGTTTGAACGCGCTAATCTCAGGAACTACAGGTTCGAATTGAGGTTCTTTTTGTGTTGGTTAGAGCATTTATCGAGGAAGGCTATGGGCTATAACACATCGTGTAACTAATAGGAGCGAAGAAACAACGGGTAATGTGAAAAAAAAACGCGAAATGTACTTACTAGTTGAACTCAACACCGTGACCGCGACTGCTGCAAACCGAAACTCCGGGCCGTAGATAATATAATTTGTAACGTTTAATACATTTCGCGTTTTGAACCGTTAAAAGTGTTTCATTTAAACTTTATGTTGCCATACAAATTATTTATAGAGCAGAAAAACAATTTAAATAAAACACTTTAACGGAATAAAACGCGATATATTTTAGTTAAACTTGTTTGAAAATTATTTTGTCTCCCCGTGACTACGGCTGCTGCAAAGCGTTCGAAACGTCGGGCCGTAGTTAAAAATAATTTTCAAACAAGTTAAACTAAAATATATCGCGTTTTAAACCGTTAAAGTGTTTTATTTAAATGTGTACCACTCGCGTAAACTACTGACAGTATTTGTAAAAGGAATCTCAACACTTTTGTGAAAGCTCCGAGTCATGGCTAGCAGTGCGTTAAGCGTATGTCCACGGTTTGAATCCCGGGAAAATAATATAGATTCGGGCAAAACAAAAAACTATCAACTACTTGGTTTTTAAATGGGTTTGAAAAACCTAACGCACAACTTCTTCATCATCATCAGTGTTGGTAGTCTCTTCGTGGAGTACGTTCTCATCAGGACAGCAGACCAGCAAATTGTGGGGGCAATCGATATCTCTGGAAAAATATACATTAAAACGTGGTGTTAATTTTAAACAACCCAATCGATATTAAATAAACACTTTTACTTTTAATTAAAACACTTTTAGCGGTTTTAAACTCGAAATGTATTAGTTACATTCATAGAAATATTATTTTAACTATAGTCCAACGTGCAGCAGCCGTGGTCAAGGGGGAATTCTCGAAACGTCGGGCCGTAGTAAAAATAATTTGTAAATAAGTTTAATTACATTTCTAGGTTTAAATCATTAAGAGATTGTGTCGTTGGTCTAGTGGTAGCAAGCTTAGCAAGTCGTGGATTCAATCCTCACCAAGTCCAACATTTTTCTAATTTTTCATTAAATTTTTCTAAATCATGTTGGACTCTGTCTGGAAGTCTAGATATTGGTGTGGTAGGAATATAGATATTCCGTTCTGGATAGTGGTAGGAATATAGATATTCCGTCCTGGATAGTGGTAGGAATATAGATATTCCGTCCTGGATAGTGGTAGGAATATAGATATTCCGTCCGGGTCACGAACCGCCGTCCACTGAAGAAAACTCCGTGAAGTTTAATCGAGTTTCAGTCTCAGTTATTTCAGGATATCCAAAGCCAAAATAGGTCGACCGCACTTCTTAGATGATATAGGCTGGCCTATATCACCTACCATCAAATGAACACCAAACTTGTCTGTACCCCATACAAGAAATATGGTGAACACTAACCCATCATTGAGGATATATATTCTTCGTCTTGTCGTGTCCATGGCGTCAGTACAAGACGTAAAAGGCACACATTGGCCATCCGTTACATTTTCGGTTCTGCATCGCGTGCTTTCACCTAAAAAAAAGGCAAAATAATGTCCACATCCAAAATAGGTTTTAGTTAAGTAATAAAGGCCTGGAGGAGTTTCACCTTCCATCGAGTGTAAGAAAGCATTTGAAAAACCATTAACGGTTTAAAACGCGAAATATATTAATTGATATTGATTTTTTAAATACTGTTTGTAGTTTATGCGAGTAGTACACATTTAAATAATACACATTAACGGTTTAAAACGCGATATGTATACTACTCGCGTAAACTACAGGCAGTGTTTATTTTTTTAGTTTACAATTTCTTTCTTAAATAGTTTTATTCTAAAACCCTCGTCTCAGAGAACGATCCTAACGGAACGAACCATATATAATTGATATTGTATACCAAGACCCAATTCATCGCGCCCTTCCGGAGGTGGGGGGGTAGTGGTGGTCTCTCCTAGTGCTTCGGAAATGTCAGTCAAATTTGCAGGTAGAAAACTGTCCAGCCATATAAATGCTCTACTGAAATCTAAATTTGATCTTGCAGCATCCAAAATGGAAATATGTACTATGAAGTGTAAAAATACGTACCACCTGAAAATAATACATCTATACAAATAAATAAAATTGTAGTGTCTGTTTGTAACATTAAAATAACAGCTTTTTACTAAATGTATATGTATATACGGTACACATACCAAAACAACATTTATAAAAAATTTTTGGATGTCTGTCTGTTTGTTCCAGCTAATCTCGGAAACGGCTAGACCGATTTTCACGGAACTTTCACTAACATATAGCTGATGTAATAGGGAGTAACATAGGTTCCTTTTTTACATAAATTAATAAACAGCCTAAATAATTAAAAATTCTACCCCAAGTCACTATTCACTAGCTGTGCACGCGAACGAAGTCGCGGGCACAGCTAGTCTACACTAATAAAGCTGAAGAGTTTGTGTGTTTGAACGCGCTGATCCCAGGAACTATGGGTTCGAATTGAAAAATTATTTTGTGTTGGCTAGAGCATTTATCGAGGAAGACTATGAAACATCGCGCTGCGACTAATACAAGCGTAGGGACAGCGGGAAATGTGGAGAAAACTGGAAAATTTATTTATCCTTGTGGGGTTCCGTTGAGCACGCTGCGAAAAAATGTTTAAGATACCCAAAAAAATGAATGAAATAATGATTCTTAAATACTGTCTATAGTTTACGCGAGTAGTACACATTTAAATAAAACACTTTAACGGTAAACTTCGGCCCGACGTTTCCGATGCTTTGCAGCAGCCGTGGTCACAGGGAGACAAAAGTTTAAATAAGTTTAACTAATATATCGCGTTTTAAACCGTTAAAGTGTTTTATTTAAAAGAATGATTCTTCTTTAAATGATTAAAAAAAATATTCGCGACTGTATATGTCTATCGTTTAAGATTAACTGGCAACAACGACGGGACGCGGACGACGTCGTGAGTTAAATTAAATTTATAGAGTCGAACAGGAGGTTTGCAAAAACAAATTTGGATGCCCAAAATGGATAAACTTCGATTCGAAAACTACTTATGTATTTTGACCTCCTATCAAAATTATAGATAAGATTATGAGTATACCAGATTTCAGATCGATCTGCGGTATGCGCTTTTCGGAAGTACACCCCCCAAAATAACAAATTTTAATATTTATTACAGCGTTCTGCGCTGTTGCTCTAACTGTTTGAACTACTGAGTCCAACTCGTCATATTTGATTTTTTTTCAACTCATGTATAAATATTTGACGGTTTTATGAAATAAAATTTGCTAAGTCGGAAGTGTACCATTAGCTAGATAAACTGCAATAGGCTATTTAAAAAAACATTTTGAACGGTTTAAATTACGAAATCTGAACTTAACTTTACAATGTATGCCAACTACGGTTTACAATACTTACAATGGAAATAAAATATATTACGGCAATTTTTTTACAACATGGGCGGGACTCGAACCGTTAAGCTGATGAGGTACCGTGTCAAATGAAACATTTTAAACTGTTTAATATGCGAAATCTATAAGCCAACTTATATAAGTACGGCCTGGTGTTACCGATGCAACAGTTAAATTAAAAATTCTATTTAGTTAAAAAGTTTTCCATTACCGGCGGGACTCGAACTGGCATCTACAGCTGCTCTAGCCATTTTAGCTACCGTGACAGCTCACGTGCTAACTCAATTGGTTGGAGCAGCACGGAACTGTCGATGCCGGTTCGAGTCAGACCGGGTAAATTGCTGACAATCTAAATATTGTTTTTATTAAATACTGTCTATAGTTTACGCGAGTAGTACACATTTAAATAAAACACTTTAACGGTTTAAAACGCGATATATTAGTTAAACTTATGACCACGTTATAACCCGTGACCACGGCTGCTGCAAAGCATCCGAAACGTCGGGCCGAAGTTAAAAATCATTTTCAAATAAGTTTAACTAATATATCGCGTTTTAAACCGTTAAAGTGTTTTATTTAAATTGTTTTTATTGTTTAATGTTGAATTAATCTTGAACTAAATAGCTACACAAATTCGCAGTGCTATAGAGGGAAAACAAATGATACATTATCCTTACCTCATGTTATTGCAAATTATTTATAATTTAATTATAATACAACCACAGATAACGAATTTATAACTGAAAATGTGTTCGTTAGTGTTGTCCTGAGTTATTTATAGTCTAACCTAAACAAAAATAAACCTGTCTATAGTTTACGCGAGTAGTACACATTTAAATAAAACACAACGGTTTAAAACGCGATATATGAGTTAATCTTATTTGAAAATGATTTTTAAGTTCGGCCCGACGTTTCGAATGCTTTGCAGCAGCCGTGGTCACGGGGAGTTAACTAATATATCGCGTTTTAAACCGTATTTTAATTGTATAAAGTTTTATATTTAAAATCGGTTACTTTAAAATATAAATTGGTTATTATTAACTCGTAACCAATGTTAGGGTAGTAAATTTTTAATCGAAATTAATGCGTTGTTACTAATAATTATAATATTCATTCGTTAGATTGGTTTTAACTTTACTAATATATAAAGCTGAAGAGTTTGTTTGTTTTAACGCGCTCATCTCATAAATTACTGATGGAGATTTAAAAAACTATTTTTGCGTTGGTTAGAGCATTTATCGAGGAAGGTTTTAGGCTATATATCGTCGACCTGTGACTAATACAAGCGAAGATACAGCGAAAATATTTATATGATAATTATTCCACACGGATCAAGTCGCTGACAGAGCTAGTAAATAAATAAGAAAAATTAATACATTATGATTTATTTGTCTGAATTGTGAAGAACAAAATTAACAATTGGCTTAAGCAATAAATTAGTAATATTAGAGTGGATATTTCTAAGACCGGTGACAATCCTCGTGTCTATCCATTGTTCCCCAACCGAAAGGAAGTCGACATCGAATGCAGTCTGGTAACCAAGATATGATAAAGGAGCAGAAACAAAAGCGGCTTACGATGTGTAACAATCTGAAAATAAAGAATTGTCTATAGTTTACGCGAGTGGAAGCTTAAAAGATCACTTTTAACGGTTCGAAACGCGAATCGGATGCTTTATACAGCTGTAGTAAGCTCCGGAGACGGCTGAAACGTAAGCTCGTTGTTAACCAATATATAACGCGTTTAAAACCGTTAAAATTATATATATAACATATCCATCTCCTTGAACGAGGTTGCCAAATACAAAACTGTTTCAGTTTTCTATCCCAGCGCTGGGCCCAAGCCTCCTCTGAAAGACGGACTTTACCTGTGACCCACCACGCTGCTTCAGTGCTGTTTGGTGGGCTAAAACTACACTTCTTCTTTAGATCCCAAATACCGAACTAAATTTTGAGCGATCCGGATTCGTCTAAGGGACTATAATAATCACTAAAGCTATTTTTTGAGCGACTCAATACAACAAATTACTTATTTTAATAATATCAAATACATTAAAATTCATAATAATTCCTCAATTACCCCATTTTCTAAACAGCTGTCAGCTAACCGTCTCGTCTCGATGCAACGTGAAAAGTGTTGTGAAAATCACATGAAATTCTGTATTTACACGGCCTTTTATTGTTTTTCAGGGTTCATATAAATGTTCAGATAAACATCCTTCCTGTAATTTAACAATCTATACTAATATATAAAGCTGAAGAGTTTGTTTGTTTGTTTGAACGCGCTAATCTCAGGAACTACAGGTTCGAATTGAGGTTCTTTTTGTGTTGGTTAGAGCATTTATCGAGGAAGGCTATGGGCTATAACACATCGTGTAACTAATAGGAGCGAAGAAACAACGGGTAATGTGAAAAAAAAACGCGAAATGTACTTACTAGTTGAACTCAACACCGTGACCGCGACTGCTGCAAACCGAAACTCCGGGCCGTAGATAATATAATTTGTAACGTTTAATACATTTCGCGTTTTGAACCGTTAAAAGTGTTTCATTTAAACTTTATGTTGCCATACAAATTATTTATAGAGCAGAAAAACAATTTAAATAAAACACTTTAACGGAATAAAACGCGATATATTTTAGTTAAACTTGTTTGAAAATTATTTTGTCTCCCCGTGACTACGGCTGCTGCAAAGCGTTCGAAACGTCGGGCCGTAGTTAAAAATAATTTTCAAACAAGTTAAACTAAAATATATCGCGTTTTAAACCGTTAAAGTGTTTTATTTAAATGTGTACCACTCGCGTAAACTACTGACAGTATTTGTAAAAGGAATCTCAACACTTTTGTGAAAGCTCCGAGTCATGGCTAGCAGTGCGTTAAGCGTATGTCCACGGTTTGAATCCCGGGAAAATAATATAGATTCGGGCAAAACAAAAAACTATCAACTACTTGGTTTTTAAATGGGTTTGAAAAACCTAACGCACAACTTCTTCATCATCATCAGTGTTGGTAGTCTCTTCGTGGAGTACGTTCTCATCAGGACAGCAGACCAGCAAATTGTGGGGGCAATCGATATCTCTGGAAAAATATACATTAAAACGTGGTGTTAATTTTAAACAACCCAATCGATATTAAATAAACACTTTTACTTTTAATTAAAACACTTTTAGCGGTTTTAAACTCGAAATGTATTAGTTACATTCATAGAAATATTATTTTAACTATAGTCCAACGTGCAGCAGCCGTGGTCAAGGGGGAATTCTCGAAACGTCGGGCCGTAGTAAAAATAATTTGTAAATAAGTTTAATTACATTTCTAGGTTTAAATCATTAAGAGATTGTGTCGTTGGTCTAGTGGTAGCAAGCTTAGCAAGTCGTGGATTCAATCCTCACCAAGTCCAACATTTTTCTAATTTTTCATTAAATTTTTCTAAATCATGTTGGACTCTGTCTGGAAGTCTAGATATTGGTGTGGTAGGAATATAGATATTCCGTTCTGGATAGTGGTAGGAATATAGATATTCCGTCCTGGATAGTGGTAGGAATATAGATATTCCGTCCTGGATAGTGGTAGGAATATAGATATTCCGTCCGGGTCACGAACCGCCGTCCACTGAAGAAAACTCCGTGAAGTTTAATCGAGTTTCAGTCTCAGTTATTTCAGGATATCCAAAGCCAAAATAGGTCGACCGCACTTCTTAGATGATATAGGCTGGCCTATATCACCTACCATCAAATGAACACCAAACTTGTCTGTACCCCATACAAGAAATATGGTGAACACTAACCCATCATTGAGGATATATATTCTTCGTCTTGTCGTGTCCATGGCGTCAGTACAAGACGTAAAAGGCACACATTGGCCATCCGTTACATTTTCGGTTCTGCATCGCGTGCTTTCACCTAAAAAAAAGGCAAAATAATGTCCACATCCAAAATAGGTTTTAGTTAAGTAATAAAGGCCTGGAGGAGTTTCACCTTCCATCGAGTGTAAGAAAGCATTTGAAAAACCATTAACGGTTTAAAACGCGAAATATATTAATTGATATTGATTTTTTAAATACTGTTTGTAGTTTATGCGAGTAGTACACATTTAAATAATACACATTAACGGTTTAAAACGCGATATGTATACTACTCGCGTAAACTACAGGCAGTGTTTATTTTTTTAGTTTACAATTTCTTTCTTAAATAGTTTTATTCTAAAACCCTCGTCTCAGAGAACGATCCTAACGGAACGAACCATATATAATTGATATTGTATACCAAGACCCAATTCATCGCGCCCTTCCGGAGGTGGGGGGGTAGTGGTGGTCTCTCCTAGTGCTTCGGAAATGTCAGTCAAATTTGCAGGTAGAAAACTGTCCAGCCATATAAATGCTCTACTGAAATCTAAATTTGATCTTGCAGCATCCAAAATGGAAATATGTACTATGAAGTGTAAAAATACGTACCACCTGAAAATAATACATCTATACAAATAAATAAAATTGTAGTGTCTGTTTGTAACATTAAAATAACAGCTTTTTACTAAATGTATATGTATATACGGTACACATACCAAAACAACATTTATAAAAAATTTTTGGATGTCTGTCTGTTTGTTCCAGCTAATCTCGGAAACGGCTAGACCGATTTTCACGGAACTTTCACTAACATATAGCTGATGTAATAGGGAGTAACATAGGTTCCTTTTTTACATAAATTAATAAACAGCCTAAATAATTAAAAATTCTACCCCAAGTCACTATTCCACGCGAACGAAGTCGCGGGCACAGCTAGTCTACACTAATAAAGCTGAAGAGTTTGTGTGTTTGAACGCGCTGATCCCAGGAACTATGGGTTCGAATTGAAAAATTATTTTGTGTTGGCTAGAGCATTTATCGAGGAAGACTATGAAACATCGCGCTGCGACTAATACAAGCGTAGGGACAGCGGGAAATGTGGAGAAAACTGGAAAATTTATTTATCCTTGTGGGGTTCCGTTGAGCACGCTGCGAAAAAATGTTTAAGATACCCAAAAAAATGAATGAAATAATGATTCTTAAATACTGTCTATAGTTTACGCGAGTAGTACACATTTAAATAAAACACTTTAACGGTAAACTTCGGCCCGACGTTTCCGATGCTTTGCAGCAGCCGTGGTCACAGGGAGACAAAAGTTTAAATAAGTTTAACTAATATATCGCGTTTTAAACCGTTAAAGTGTTTTATTTAAAAGAATGATTCTTCTTTAAATGATTAAAAAAAATATTCGCGACTGTATATGTCTATCGTTTAAGATTAACTGGCAACAACGACGGGACGCGGACGACGTCGTGAGTTAAATTAAATTTATAGAGTCGAACAGGAGGTTTGCAAAAACAAATTTGGATGCCCAAAATGGATAAACTTCGATTCGAAAACTACTTATGTATTTTGACCTCCTATCAAAATTATAGATAAGATTATGAGTATACCAGATTTCAGATCGATCTGCGGTATGCGCTTTTCGGAAGTACACCCCCCAAAATAACAAATTTTAATATTTATTACAGCGTTCTGCGCTGTTGCTCTAACTGTTTGAACTACTGAGTCCAACTCGTCATATTTGATTTTTTTTCAACTCATGTATAAATATTTGACGGTTTTATGAAATAAAATTTGCTAAGTCGGAAGTGTGCCATTGGCTAGATAAACTGCAATAGGCTATTTAAATAAAACATTTTGAACGGTTTAAATTACGAAATCTGAACTTAACTTTACAATGTATGCCAACTACGGTTTACAATACTTACAATGGAAATAAAATATATTACGGCAATTTTTTTACAACATGGGCGGGACTCGAACCGTTAAGCTGATGAGGTACCGTGTCAAATGAAACATTTTAAACTGTTTAATATGCGAAATCTATAAGCCAACTTATATAAGTACGGCCTGGTGTTACCGATGCAACAGTTAAATTAAAAATTCTATTTAGTTAAAAAGTTTTCCATTACCGGCGGGACTCGAACTGGCATCTACAGCTGCTCTAGCCATTTTAGCTACCGTGACAGCTCACGTGCTAACTCAATTGGTTGGAGCAGCACGGAACTGTCGATGCCGGTTCGAGTCAGACCGGGTAAATTGCTGACAATCTAAATATTGTTTTTATTAAATACTGTCTATAGTTTACGCGAGTAGTACACATTTAAATAAAACACTTTAACGGTTTAAAACGCGATATATTAGTTAAACTTATGACCACGTTATAACCCGTGACCACGGCTGCTGCAAAGCATCCGAAACGTCGGGCCGAAGTTAAAAATCATTTTCAAATAAGTTTAACTAATATATCGCGTTTTAAACCGTTAAAGTGTTTTATTTAAATTGTTTTTATTGTTTAATGTTGAATTAATCTTGAACTAAATAGCTACACAAATTCGCAGTGCTATAGAGGGAAAACAAATGATACATTATCCTTACCTCATGTTATTGCAAATTATTTATAATTTAATTATAATACAACCACAGATAACGAATTTATAACTGAAAATGTGTTCGTTAGTGTTGTCCTGAGTTATTTATAGTCTAACCTAAACAAAAATAAACCTGTCTATAGTTTACGCGAGTAGTACACATTTAAATAAAACACAACGGTTTAAAACGCGATATATGAGTTAATCTTATTTGAAAATGATTTTTAAGTTCGGCCCGACGTTTCGAATGCTTTGCAGCAGCCGTGGTCACGGGGAGTTAACTAATATATCGCGTTTTAAACCGTATTTATTTGTATAAAGTTTTATATTTAAAATCGGTTACTTTAAAATATAAATTGGTTATTATTAACTCGTAACCAATGTTAGGGTAATAAATTTTTAGTCGAAATTAATGCGTTGTTACCAATTATAATATTTATTCGTTAGATTGGTTTTAACTTTACTAATATAAAGCTGAAGAGTTTGTTTGTTTTAACGCGCTCATCTCATAAATTACTGATGGAGATTTAAAAAACTATTTGTGCTAGTGTTGCCCAAATTCAGTCTTGGTCTTGCAGTCTTGGTCTTGTTCTTGCGTTTTTGCAAGACCAAGACCAAGAACAAGACCGCGTATTTTTAGCAAGACCAAGACCAAGACTGACCGTGCAAGACTTGAGCAAGAACAAGACATAGCCTGCAAGACTCTTGCGTCTTGCAGCTAGGACTTAGCGCTATTTCACTGAGTAGTTAGAAGTAACAGTTCGGTGTGTAGGTAGGTACGCTTAGGAATTCTATGAGACGCAAAAAACTGTATCAAAGAATATGAAAAACTGGACCTATGCGCATTACGACTAATACCATAAACATAGCGAATAAAAAAATTATTAAAATCAAACTGAGTGCATGCATAGTTATGTTTTAACCATCGGGACTTTGATAATGCGGCATCAAAAGTTTTGTACTTACTTCTCAAAGAAATTTGCCGCTTTTCGGAAGTACATGGTTATGATACACGCGCCGGCGGCTTCTTTTGAAATCTAAAACAATCGTTGCCGCCACGCCGAAATCATAACATTTGACACTATTTGATTGCCGCCATAGGGCGTAGGTATACTCATGCAAAATAATTTTGAATTTTTTTACACGCTTTATATTATTGTTAACATAGAAATAGGTTAAGTGATGAGTCAGTCAGCCAGATGGTTACTTTGTATTAATTCTTGGTCAAAAAAATTGATATAAAGTATCATAACCTAATGATAAAGCTGTTGATTTGTGTTGTATTTTATTTTTTATTCAAATAAATGATAAATCGTAAAACTAAATACTGTCTATAGTTTACGAGAGTAATACACATTTAAATAAAACACTTTAACGGTTTAAAACGCGATATATTAGTTGAAAATGATTTTTAACTTCGGCCCGACGTTTCGTGTCCACGGCTGCTGCAAAGCATCCGAAACGTCGGGCCGAAGTTAAAAATCATTTTCAAATAAGTTTAACTAATATATCGCGTTTTAAACCGTTAAAGTGTTTTATTTAAATCGTAAAACACTTTTATTAAATTTCTTATAAGTTGAGGGTTCAATCTTTTTTTAGACAGATAAGTATTGTTCTTTAAAATACAGTCAAGTTATTGTAATTAATTTGTTTTTTTACATGTTTTAGCAAATGTAAGCTTATAAATCATAAATGTTTATTAAGAAACAGTTACTTCCATGGAAAACGACATATAGGTCAGTTGATTTTTCGAATTTCTTATCAAATCTTCAGTTATTTATTAATCTGCTTGATCTTTACTATGGCTATATTCATTCAAGCTCACAATGTTCCAATTCTAATACGTTTTTCTAGGATTGAAAGTAAACTTTAATAAATAGTAATAGACTAATAGGTAATTGCAAGACTTGCAAGACTTGCAAGACCAAGACCAAGCCCAAGACTGGGAGCGCAAGACCAAGACCAAGACCATGACCAGGTGTATTGGCGCAAGACCAAGACCAAGACTGGCTAAGTCTCGTCTTGTTCTTGCGTTTGGGCAACACTAATTTTTGCGTTGGTTAGAGCATTTATCGAGGAAGGTTTTAGGCTATATATCGTCGACCTGTGACTAATACAAGCGAAGATACAGCGAAAATATTTATATGATAATTATTCCACACGGATCAAGTCGCTGACACAGCTAGTAAATAAATAAAAAAATTAATACATTATGATTTATTTGTCTGAATTGTGAAGAACAAAATTAACAATTGGCTTAAGCAATAAATTAGTAATATTAGAGTGGATATTTCTAAGACCGGTGACAATCCTCGTGTCTATCCATTGTTCCCCAACCGAAAGGAAGTCGACATCGAATGCAGTCTGGTAACCAAGATATGATAAAGGAGCAGAAACAAAAGCGGCTTACGATGTGTAACAATCTGAAAATAAAGAATTGTCTATAGTTTACGCGAGTGGAAGCTTAAAAGATCACTTTTAACGGTTCGAAACGCGAATCGGATGCTTTATACAGCTGTAGTAAGCTCCGGAGACGGCTGAAACGTAAGCTCGTTGTTAACCAACATGTAACGCGTTTAAAACCGTTAAAATTATATAATATATAACATATCCATGTCCTTGCATCAGGTTGCCAAATACAAAACTGTTTCAGTTTTCTATCCCAGCGCTGGGCCCAAGCCTCCTCTGAAAGACGGACTTTACCTGTGACCCACCACGCTGCTTCAGTGCTGTTTGGTGGGCTAAAACTACACTTCTTCTTTAGATCCCAAATACCGAACTAAATTTTGAGCGATCCGGATTCGTCTAAGGGACTATAATAATCACTAAAGCTATTTTTTGAGCGACTCAATACAACAAATTACTTATTTTAATAATATCAAATACATTAAAATTCATAATAATTCCTCAATTACCCCATTTTCTAAACAGCTGTCAGCTAACCGTCTCGTCTCGATGCAACGTGAAAAGTGTTGTGAAAATCACATGAAATTCTGTATTTACACGGCCTTTTATTGTTTTTCAGGGTTCAAATAGATAAACATCCTTCCTGTAATTTAAACAATCTATACTAATATATAAAGCTGAAGAGTTTGTTTGTTTGTTTGAACGCGCTAATCTCAGGAACTACAGGTTCGAATTGAGGTTCTTTTTGTGTTGGTTAGAGCATTTATCGAGGAAGGCTATGGGCTATAACACATCGTGTAACTAATAGGAGCGAAGAAACAACGGGTAATGTGAAAAAAAAACGCGAAATGTACTTACTAGTTGAACTCAACACCGTGACCGCGACTGCTGCAAACCGAAACTCCGGGCCGTAGATAATATAATTTGTAACGTTTAATACATTTCGCGTTTTGAACCGTTAAAAGTGTTTCATTTAAACTTTATGTTGCCATAAAAAATTATTTCTAGAGCAGAAAAACGTGTTATGAATAACGAAATTCCGTCAGCATCAAGTAACGTAACGTAACGTCCACAGATGAAAAAGCCGTGAAGTTTAATCCCGTTTTGGTTTCAGACTATCGATTCTATATACTCTATATCCAAGGCCAAAATAGATCGACAGCACATCTTGTTTATATGTCACTAGTTGTGTCAGCGACTTCGTCTGCGTGGAATGGTTATTTTGGGCATCCAAATTTGTTCTTTGTAAACCTATTCTTCATCTTAATAAATTTAAGCTGTTAGACACATCGGTCGCGTCTCGTCGCTGGTGGCCCGTCGTTCTTGCAAGTTAATCTTGAAAGATAGACATATAGCGTCCCAAACATATTTTTAGATCATCCAAAGAGGAATCATACTTTTTGGGTATCTTAACAGTTCTTGCAGCGTACTCCTCGGAAACCCATAGAATAATTTCCCAATTTTTTTCACAATTCCCGCTATATCTTCACCTTTGTTAGTAGTCACAGCGCTACGTTTATAGCCTAACAGCATCCTCAAGAAATGTTCTAACTAACTCAAATAAATTTTCCAATTCAAACCAGTATTTCCATGAGATTAGCGCGTTCAAACAAACACACAAACAAACTGTTCAGCTTTGTATATTAGTTAGTTAGAAATAAAAACTATTAGTGACCCACAAATTACAACACAGCAAAATGGCGTACATGTATCCCGATATCAAACCAGTATCTATGTGAAAAAAATGGATATTTTAAATTCCACAACAATTAGACCGAGCTTCTGTTAAATATGTTTGACTTACGTTAATGATTTATTTTTGGCCTATCCTCATCCCTTAGTAGTTTCAGTTTATATTAACTATAAAATATAAACTGATTATGGGGGTAGTTGACAATTTTTGGGGTAAGTTATACATACACAAAAGTAACGAAAAATCTATTTAGATTCTGAAACTAGTGAGCTTTGTTTAGTTTGTAGCAAACTTCTTCAACTACTAAATATTATCTCAAAAAGATTGTATGATTGTGTGTTAAAATCATTTTCAAATGAGTTTAACTAATATATATCGCGTTTTAAACCGATAAAGTGTTTGATTTAAAGGTTACAGTAATTATAATGCAAATTGTGTAACGGGAAACGTTCTCATTTGCGTTATTACTTGTATAATATACAAAATTAATATATGGTTAAATATATGTATATAAATTTACTTAAAATAGATATTGTAAGTACTTTAATTAAAATAAAACAAATATTAATAAATAATTTTCTTTATTTCCCACCGTAACATCGTACCCCAAAAGTGTAACGACTAGCCTCGAATTAGGGGTAAGCCACAATCGACTGTTTTGACTGTTTGAATTGTGAAAAAATACATATTATATTTTAATTACTCTCCATCCCTATTTCAAGAGCTGAATGTCAGTTTGAAACGCTATATATAATAGTTAAACTTATTTGAAAATTATTTTAACTACGGCCCGACGGCCGTGACCGCCTCCCCGTGACCGCGGCTGCAAAGCATCCGAAACGACAGGCCGTAGTTAAAATAATTTATATAAAGTGTTTTATTTAAATATACCTATTGTTATCAAAATTAAATTACTATGTGACCCCCACCCTGGCGCCAAAGCTGGATTTTCTCTTGTGTGTGCTTTCGGGGCTTATAGCTTCAGTAGCTTGTCATTCTTCCTTTTCCAGCTTCTTCCACCCTAACGCCTTTCTGACGCAGTACCAATTACATGGAAATAAAGCGGCCACAGTGGCGCTGATCTTATCCCACCACCCTCCAGCTTTGGCCACAATTGCACCAACATTCATAATGGTTTCCATTCTGAAATATAATATTCTTTCCGTTAGTTACGCATAACGGTTTAAAACACAATACATATGCCGTGAAGCTTAATCACGTTTCGGTTCCAGGCTGTGGATTTCCGAATAAAAAAAACAAATATATTTCCCGTTTTAAACCTGTAGGAGGGTTTTTTCGTGTCCTACTCGCTTAAAATACAGACATTACGTAGTTACCCAGTACTAAATATTTTTTCGCTTGAAACGAATATTTTTTAACGGTTTCATACAAAAAATTAAGTACTCCCATTAAAAACATCGTAGTTAAAATAGAATTAATGAATATATATTGCGTTTTACACAGTTGAAATTGTTTCATTTAATTGTTATATATATATAACTCGTTTGAATAAAATATAATTAGATTTAAATTATAATTACCCCATTTTGTAGAATACAATAACTTTCAACTCTGACAATTTTACTAAAAACTTAATATTTATATTGTTAGAATTAGGGTTCAATGTAAAATCAGAATAGGCCACTAAGTTATTTATCATTTGTGAATCGAAATCGAATTCTTTCTATGTAGATTTATAATAATATTACAAAGCTGAAGAATAGATTTTTTTATGTTGGTCCATTTATCAAGGAACGGTTTTCAGATAGAAACAGCAAGCTGCGACCAATATGAGCGAAGAAGCAGTGGGAAACGTGGAAAATTATTCATCTTTGATGGATTCCATTGCGTGTGCGCAAAAATGGATGAAAAAAAAATTATAAAAGAAAATATTATCTGTAAAAAAAATCGTCTATCTATTAAAATTAACTTCCAAGAACCGTTTTTTTCATGTTATTTCATTTCGAAATACTTCTAAACTTTAGCCAGGTCAGATAGTTGTTTAAAAAAATCTATACTAATATATAAAGTTGAAGAGTTTGTTTGTTTGAACGCAGTAATCTCACGAACTACAGGTTCGGATTGAAATTTTGCGTTAGTTAGAGCATTTATTGCGAAAGGCTATAGGCTATAAAACATCGCCCTGTGGCTACTAAAAGCGAAATACAGCGAGAAATGTGAAAAATTTGGGAAATTTATTCATCATTATGGGCTACCGAGGCGTACGCTGCAAAAACGGTTCCAGATACCCCAAAAGTGTGTATAAAAGAATGATTTCTCCTTAAATGATCTAAAAAAAGTCTCTAACTTTTAAGGTTAACATGCAAGAATGGCGGGAAGAGACGTGACCGACGTCGTGGGTAACAGCATAAGCTTATAATGATGTAGGGGTTTGCGAAAACGAATTTGGATGCCGTAAATATATATTCTTAGCGGACGAAGTCGCTGAAACAGCTAGTAAATAATATGATTCCATAAAATAACTGTTCCATGCGGACAAAGCTAGTACTAAATAAAAGTAAGTATTTAAATAAAACACTTTAACGGTTTAAAACGGGAGACCCCGTGACCACGGCTGCTGCAAAGCATCTGAAACGTCGGGCCCAAGTTAAAAATCATTTACAAATAAGTTTAACTAATATATCGCGTTTTAAACCGTTAAAGTGTTTTATTTAAATGTGTACTACTCGCGTAAACTATAGACAGTATTTAAAAATAAGTAGTTATCCAGAATTACTGCCTTTCCTGACCGAAAACAATGTTATTTAATCTTGTCCAAATTCGAATTAAAGCGAATATTAAATGAGTTTCAAACAGAACCCCATAATTTCTTATGTTGCGAAAATAAAATTCATTTCAAATCGCAAATAAACTAAATTTACTGGGAAATTGAAGTAAATAAACAGGAATAGATCGAGGTAAACCGTAATGATTATTTTAAAAATAAATATAGTACTTTCATATAATAAACTCATATCTATAATAAACTAGTGACCCGCTTCCGCTTCACTCGGATGCTAATACTAAATACACTACAGAAAAACTATGATTGTTATATAAAAACTTTCCTCTTGAATCACTCTATCTATAAAAAACCGTATCAAAATCAGTTGCATAGTTTTAAACATTTAAGCGTACATAGGGACAGATAAGGCGACTTTGTTTTATATTATGTTGTGATAATCGATTTTAGATAGAAAAAAAATTACCGCACGGCAAAATTTTACTCAAAATTTAAATAAGACACTTTAACTTTAAGGGTTTTAACACTTTAACCGTCTCCCCGTGACAACGGCTGCAAAAGCATCCGGAACGTCGGGCCGAAGTTAAAAACCATTTTCAAATTAATTTTAACTAATATATCGCGTTTTAAACCGTTAAAGTGTTTTATTTATGTGTACTACTCGCGTAAACTATAGACAGTATATATACATGCTCATCGCGTGCAATAACATGTGAAAAATATTAAAGTTTTCAAACGTTACACTCTGTAATTTCATGATCAATGATTTTATTGTCGCAGATCTTTTTTTAGATCAAAGAACAATAATTCTTTGATACATGACGTGTTTTGGATATTTTGAACCGTTTTCACAGCGTACGCAACGGAATCCCTCAAAGATCAATAATTTTCCACTTTTATTGAAAAGTGGAAAATTATTGATATGAACCACAAGAACTTTTCAATATGAACCAGTAGTTTCTAGATAAGCGTGTAATCAAACAAAGAAACTCTTCAGCTTTACAATATTAGTATAGATTTTAAAGGTGATAAAAAATATCTATATTAAACATTTTTACTGGACGCGGTGTGGATTGATTGTTGATTATCCGAACAATCCATAGCCAAGCTGAGTTGACAACAACCAAGTGTTAAAACACTTCAATCTAAGTTATTCTTCTACAAGTACTTTTAAATACACGGCGTTGCTTAGCAACGACTTGCGCACGAACGGGCCTTAGGTTCTATTGCCATACAATAAGTTGTTTCCATCGGGCAGCCTGATCAACTGCTTGCTTGAAATGCCAATAATCGATCATCGAAGTAGTTCTAATATTAGTAATCAATGTAAATAACGAGTATAAGAGCTCGAGAGAGGATTTTGTTAATTACTTGCGCACAATTTTTTTTCATACATCGACGATGACTTCGAGTCTGTGTCTATGCTCAACATTGGTGGGCTTATTCAGAAAACCCAACAAATATAAAAAATGTGTCACCAGAAACACATATTAAGAAGTGTTAATAGGGATATAAAAAAAACGATTAACAAAATCAGTAATTACAACTTTTAAACAAAAATCTTCCAACGGTTTGAAATGCGAAATATATTGACCTATTTATTATTATAATGACTTATTAGTCAATATATTTTTAGATGTGGTCTTTTACAGACAATACTTAAGTATAACCTCCCACCACCACAGATGTTACGAAGACGAATATTTGTTTCTTTATAACCTAAAAAAATATAGGTATTTGTTGCCTGTTTGCATAGCTGGTAGGAAATTTAAAAAAATGGTCCTCCTTGAGTCGTATTCCTCAATCTTGAGTAATACGACTCAAGGAGGAAAATATATTTCTTTCTGTCTTAAAAAATTATGTTTCCATCAATGAAAATAACGGATTCTATCGGCGCTCGAGTAATAATGTAATTAGCACTACAGGCTCTTATACTAAAGTGAAAACGGTATATAAATACAAAATTCCTGTAATATACATTATTTATTGTGAAGAGACAGTCTCCAGTGAAATGGGGTAATTGTTTATTTATATAATAATTATTTATTTAGATAATTTCCGTGTATTATTAAAAATGGCGTTAATAACTCATGAATTTGTAATAAGGTACGTGGTATGTGGAGTTAGGTGCTGTATTAAGACATTTATGTGTTTAAAACAATTTAACCGTTTAGAACGCGAAATATATTTTTAAACTTATGTAAAAATTATTTTAAATACGGCCCGACGTTTCGAGCTCGTAATTTTTTTTGTTAAGTTCACTAATGACGTCATTAGGTAGGTTTTATTACAATGTTTATGGGATTTTAAAAACTTAAATTTTAAAGGTTTGTTTTTAAAGTTGGGGCTTAAAACTCAAAACTCTTTCTCAAAAATAGTCAACATCCCTTTCAGTTTTTGACCACCTCTGTAGCTTAATGGTGAAACGTATTACCTAGCATTGCGTTACGCGCGAGAGGTTTTGGGATCAAATCCTGGGGAAAGAAAAAATATTTCGGTCGGGCAGGGCACAGAAGTCTGATCAACTACTTAAAAAAACGGATCAGTGAAACGGACACAGAAATGTGTTCGCCCCATGCCCCTCGAGGGGGAAACGGGATTTCACACACACCCGTTAATTTTTATATAATCCTGTGTGTGTGTGTAATTAAACTAACGTATACGTGAACAGGTAAAATTATGTTGATTTATTTTCGTGTTTGCATTTAACATTAAAATTTAATATAGTTACAAAATTTTCACATCACAATGTTAGTAGTTAGTACACCTCTGAAACGGCTCCGATTCTTACCGATTTTAATATTTTTCATACTATAAGGGTGAACAACCCGTTTTTATAGCCATTTTAGTAATTTTAACATTTTTTTTATTCCGTTATAATCGTGTTTTACTAGTACTATAGCCCTTTCATTTGATACCCATATTGAGGGGGTTAAGGAAGAATATGTAATCCGCCATTTTGTATCGGCGGCCATCTTGGATTTATAATGTTATTGATTTCATTATATTGTATTGTCATCTAAATTAATTAATGTGCTTACCAGTAAATACCAGATCTATCTGACAACGGGAAGGTGCTTAAATTTCAATTTCTAATATAGACCCAAATAAATAAATTCATTAAAATCAATTAAAATTGTTTTTAAATAAAACACTTTAACGGTTTAAAACGCGTTATATTAGTTAAACTAATTTGATAACGATTTTTAACTTCGGCCCGACGTTTCCGATGCTTTGCAGCAGCCGTGGTCACGGGGAGACATTCTTCAATCATTTTCAAATAGGTTTAACTAATATATCGCGTTTTAGACCGTTAAAGTGTTTTATTTAAATGTGTACTACTCGCGTAAACTATAGACAGTATTTGAAATTGTCTTTGTTGTACTGCAAGAGACTGTTGCTGACCGTGACACATCTTAGTTATTTATACCTTGCGATGTTCTTTGTTAAGCCTGTTAAGGAACTGTCTCTGGGTATATATATATACACTAGCTGCGTCTGCGTCTTCGTCCGCGTACTGATCTTGGGCATCACACTTTGTTTTTGCAAACCTCCTCCCCATCTTTATACATATATCATAGCAGTTACCCGCGACGACAGTCGCGTCCCGTCTTTCTTGCAAGTTTATATTAAAAGATAGACATAATATGCTGTCGTGGACATTTTTAGACCTTTTAAAGAGCAAAAGCCCACAATGATAAATTATTTTCACTACTTTTTTTTCATATTTCCCGCTGTTCTTTGCTGCTATTAGTCACGGCGTGTGTATGCTTTATATCCTTCCTCGATAAATGCTCTGACCAATACAAAAATAATTTTTCAATGTGAACCCGTAATTCCGTGAAATTAGCGCCTTCAAACATACAACTCCAACTTTAAATACATGTATAGATTTAGATTTCTGTAAGTAAGTTTGCATGTCTTTAGGAAATTATTATAGTAGTTTCCTAAATAAATAAATATGTCATAATTCTTCGAGCAATCGAGGAGTTACGATCTTCTGATGATGCCGTCCACACGTGATGGCGAAACGTCGAGACCCTCTTCTCGCTCATATCGGCCGAACAGCCCGAAAGACAATGATATGCTGAACGATGGCCGTGAGAGCCTTACACAATTTACATAAATATGTTCTTTATCTATCTATGTAACTGATATTTATGTATCTTTAAATAAACTAATATGTATTTTTGCAGCTTGCTCGGATTTGCGATGGGGTCATTATATTGGATGTCGAGACTCTGGGTGTTGTTCAATGACCTACTCGACAAAGTCGCGGATACGTTGAGAAAAATACTACCAGAATGCCTACTGGAAAAACTACCATGCGCTTGGGCCAAAATAAAAGATGAATGATGAGGGAAATTCGATTTTCAAAACGACAATTAACGTATTAATTATTGACATTAATAATACAATAAAAACTGTGTAAATAAATAAATAGCCTAAAATTATTATGTGTACCTACTACTAAATAAATATGGTTTTTATTAAAGAACTGTATTCACATCGTTTTTGATTTATTCTAAATGTTACAAGAATGGTAACTATGGCGATGACATATCTTCTTAAGGGCATTGAGTGTTTACAACCAATCCAAAGGAGTATTTACAACAGGACTACGCTTCTGTGACTGCGGCTGCTGCAAAGCACCAAAATCGTTGGGCCGTATACATTTTGGGTTTTAAACCATTAAAAGTGGCAGCCGTGTTCAATGGGAAACCACAACTACAATAAAAAGGTAGAAAAATAAAGTAACAACATTTTGTGTTTTAAGCCGTTCAAAATGATTTTTTAAACGATATTAAAAAACTATCACTAACAATTGTTTCTTTCCATTATGTAAATAGTGTTATTATAAAGTTTAATAAATAAAACATATTGTAACAAGAATGGTAACTATGGCAACGACATATCATCTTAAGAACATACATATACAAAGGAGTATTTATAACACGTAGATAAACTCCAAAGGTAATAGTGAGCTATTTGACAATGCGATAAACTTAACGTCAAATACTTTTAACATATTAAGTATAGGTTTATAAAAATAAAACAGTGACATAATTATCCCATAAAAAATAGATTTAAATAATAAACCGGTAGTAAAAATTTATTTTTTAAACATTTGTCACGCGACACGAAACGCTCCTGATTGGTCGAGTTTTTCACGTCACTTGCTTATAAAAGTGCTATAAAATATGAACCACCGGGCTTCCTAGTGTTAAAACTGTTTTATTCTCTGAATTAAAAATTAAATACATTTGTAACTCATTTTATTACTTCAGGCACTGTTAAAATTGTAATGTTTGGTACAAATGTAGATTGTAGTAGATCATATGGTCGACATACACTAATGGCTAATATAATCTCGTGACGTCACTAGCCGTATTGCAGGGTTATTTCGCAAAATTAGCTTGGTTTTTCAATTTGATATATATATCAGCAAATATGTATCAGATTTCAAAAATACTATTATTGCGTTCTTTTACATCTAAGCAATGGTATAAAGTACATTTTAAAAATCAGTCAAATAGCCCATTACATACTTCATCATATATACTTTTTGAGTATAAAAGCACTGTCATAACATTGTCTTAACAAAGTTAAACGACAATGACAGCATTGAAATATTGAAGAAAATTTTGGATAAAATTGAAGAGTGATATACGGCGGTCGGAGTAGGTCCTGGTGTCATGTTGAACGTGAAGAGGACCACTCTGACCCGCTACGTCACCACTAAGGGCTTGGAGATCCTGGCTTCGCGGCTGGGATGGTGTGATGAACACGTTTTCCCAACTGCATGCCCTAAAAACCATTTCCCTCGGACAGCTAGCAAAAACGGTAAATAATAAACAAACAAACGTTAGGTTTTCGGCTTTTTTTAGATAGAGGAGAACAGACAAGCAAGGAGTTCACTCGATGGTAGGTGAAATTGCCCAGCCATGTAACACATAAGATGCGCTGTCGGCCTATTTCGGCTTTGGGAATTCGGAGACTGAAACCGAAAGGCGATTAAACTTGATGCCTTTTTCATCTGTGGACGACAGTTTGAGACCAGGACGGAGTTATGACATTTCTTCGCGCATTTAATATTCAGATTTGAAGACGATAGTCTAACGTGTATTTTCTGTTTTTAATACGCTTCCCGCCGTTTCTTTACCGCAGCCTGATGTTTTATAGGCTCAAACCTACCTTGATTTTGTGGTCCAACCAACACAAAAATAAATTCTATTCGATTCAGTAGTTCCAGAGATTAACGCGTTCAAACTAACAAACCTTCCGCTTTATAATAGTAGTATAGATTAGTGTCGATTGATAAGCCTCAAATGCAACAGAATGTCAGTCTTGTTTTATGTTTAGAGCCCAGATGGCGCTAGCGTAGCAGATTTGACTTCAGCATAAGGGACACCCATCATCTTCAGTCCCCTCGTTACCATGACTTCTGCAAAGCATCCGAAACGTCGGGCCGTAGTTAAAATATATTGTAGATAATTTAAGTCATATTCTTCGCGTTTTCAACCGTTATAAGTGTTTAATTGAAATGTTCAAAAGCGATTACGATATTGTTACTGTATCGTAACCATTAGAATTTTTATATTTAAGTTTAAAATTATGAAATTTATCGGATAGAGCTGTTGCAATATTTCGTGTTTGAAAACATGGTATGCTATAAATTAAAAATCTCTTGGAACGGAAAAAAAATTACAACACGAGCGGGACTTCCGGAGACCTAACGTGCTGCTGATGCAACCTGCCATTGTTGTAACATTTTTTTTCTTCAATATAAATAGAATTTTTATTTATTTCGTATTTCTTTTAGATCCAGCGGTTCAATTTCCAGCTGTCTGGCGCGATTGCTTGACGGCGAATATCGAGGTGGCTTCGGTACCCGAACTCAAAACACTGCACCGTCTTTGAAACTTAAATCTCCCGTACATGATTAGTTTTCACCGATATTGTGGTGGTCTTTGTTAAGAATTAAACATTCTTCTTCTTTACATATTTATTTATCACATGTATGTAGTTTTGTAATGGTCGAGCCAGTTCACTTGATAGCAGGTGATATGAGCCTATAGCATCTAAACAAGATGCTGTCAATCTATTATGGCTTTGGATATTCGGAAATCTGAAGACTGAAACCGCAACGCGATGAACTTCACGGCATTTTCATCTGTGGACGGTGGTTCGTGACCCGGACGGAATTTCTATATTCCTACCACCCAATTGATATCCAGATTTCCAGACGAAGTCCAACATGTTTCAGAAGCATTGGACCTGGTGGAGATCCGAACCCTCGTCCCGTTGATTATTAGCCACTATACCAACGAGAACGTTAATAATATTACTTAATCCTTACATAATGTTATATATTTAATGTCAAGTTGACTTTTTTGGTTCACGTGAAAATGTTACGCGTTTTCTATTCTAGACTATAATAAAATAGTATAAAACATAATATAGTTTATTGGTAGTGTGGTTTACATGCGTGAGTAGCACATTACTTCATTTTAATAAAACCAATAAACGGTTTAAATCGTGAAATATATTAGTTAAACTTAAAACATTATTATTTGGAAGTGTTGTTGCAAATGACACACAAAATGGTGACACGGGCGGGACTCGAACCAATGACTACAGTGTTCCGTGATTCATTTGGAATAAAACCATTTTAACGGTTTAAATTGTTAAATGTATTTTTTAGATAAAGTTAGAAAATATATTGAATTGCAAATAATAGCTATGCACTACAAAAATCGTCTGTTTTTTAGATTTCGCAAAATAGTGATACAGGCGGGACTCGTACCGACGACTACAGTCTTCCGTGATACACTTCAAATAAAACAATTTGAACGGTTTAAGTTACAAAATATATTAGTTTAAGTTAGATAAAAATATCTTGAATTGCAAATAATAGCTATACATTACAAAAATCTAGATTTAACAAAATAGTGATACGAATAGGACCCAAACCGACGACTACAGTGTTCCGTGCTGACGTTCTTACCATTAACAAATTTATTTTGAACAATTTAAAATGAAAATAAAACACTTTAACGGTATAAAACGCGATATGTTAGTTAAAATTATTTGAACATGATTTTTAACTTCGTAGTCTCCCCGTGACCACGGCTGCTGCAAAGCATCCGAAACGTCGGGCCGAAGTTAAAAATCATGTTCAAATAAGTTTAACTAATATATCGCGTTTTAAACCGTTAAAGTGTTTTATTTAAATGTGTACTACTCGCGTAAACTATAGACAGTATTCAATTTAAAATTACCAATACTAGTTTGGAAGTAGGTTTTCCGTTTTATCTTCATTACGCCGAAAACTTGTTAAATCGTCAATGCAAATCAAGGATTGAGAAGTGATAGTGGTTAAAGTTCGCTGACCAACTCTGGAACACCTGGTGGTTCTAAATCCTCAAATCCTCCCTCTTATTAGAGAGATCTACACCCGACGGTTGGACACATATACATGGCGATAAGGCAAATAACATGGAGTCGAAAGGATCCTTAAATTGGATATAACCAAAAACGTTTCAGGCGAGCGTACCGGGTACAAAAACTCATAATAATAATCTGGAGACTCGCTTCCGCCGCTTGCATAGTGTATAGGTCTCTGGGGTCTGAAGGTGGGAACACCGTTGGGGCTGGAGTATGGACCAGGTCTATTCACGACATGAAACAGATTCTGTCTGTTTACCTTCTCCCTTTCGATCCAGGGCTCTTCCAACTTTGTATGACCCTTCGAAGTAACTGAGCCCTTATTTGGTAATTTAGGTAAACTTGGCTTGGTCGAGATGTACTGGTTTCTTTGCGTTGTCGGTTCACCTTGATTGTTCTTATATCCTAGTGTTATTAGCGACTTTTTTGGATGGGTTGGTTTCCGATCCACGACACTCGTCTTCGTGGGGTTTGATACAGCATTTGCTTGATGATGATCTTTCTGCTGGTGGAAGTACACTGAAGTGTTTGCACGATCTACTGTGCTGGGTCCTGGTGATTTATTTAAATTATTCGGATAACCGAACAAGCTTAACTTGGTTATGTCGAATTTGCCATCACTTGTTGCATTCTTTATATTGGATTGAATCACACTTGGAGATGGTGGGGGTTTTACAGGTTTTGAATTCAGCGGCGTGTTTAATTTCGGAGACAGATCTATTGGCTTTAGTGTTGCTGTGTTTGAGATATTATTTTTTGGATAGCCATCCGATTTTGATAGCTTTAAAATTGGGTCTTCATTGACTGTTCTAATTGATGGTTTTGATCTAGAAGCTGGTTGGAGATCTAGAAATTGCGATTGGTTTACTTTGGAGCGATCAAACGTGTTTTGGTTAAATGCACTTGAATTAGTTTTGCCAATATTCATCTTGCTGGGTACGGATGAATTTTTATAGATTTGTTGAACTGAAGAGTTTATTCGACCTGGGGTTATATCTGGTCTCTGTGCCTTCAAGTAAATTGAATTGTGTAGTTCTGTCTTTCGCTGAATGTCCTGCTCCCTGGACTGATATTCTTTCGGTCGATTGGTGTTTGTATTATCTTTTTTGACAGTAGGGTTTTGACGGCCAGGTTTCAAATCCGGTCTTACTGAGCCTTCATTTGTTTTAAGATTTAAACTAGGTTTTGTCGTTGATTCTAAAGGTGCCTTCTCATTTATTAACTCTAGAGTATTAGGTACTTTTTTTGGCGTGGTTTTTATTTTTGGACTCTCATCCAATGGTCCAGAAATATCTTTTTGACAGTTCCTACCACTGTAAATAAGGAAAAGTACGTTTAGTATAACAAAACCATACTACGTACGAGATACGTACATAGCAGATTCCTGATTTTTAGGATTTCATTTATATATAGCAACACGTGATCTATAAAAGGTGGATATCAGATACCATCAAATTACAGAAATATAATTACAATTGCTGGATCATTACTACTTACTTTTACATTACTTTTACATGGCAGCTTTAAAAGAATCGATTTAAATAAAACACTTTAACGGTTTAAAACGCGATATATTTTAGTTAAACTTATTTGAAAACTTGCTTTGCAGTCTCGCTGTGACCACGGCTGCTGCAAGGCATCCGAAACGTCGGGCCGTAATTAACAATATTGTTCAAGTAAGTTTAAATAAAATATATCGCTTTTTTAACCGTTAAAGTGTTTTTTTTTAATGTGTACTACTCGCGTAAAATACAGACACTTTAAAAAATATATTGCACTCAAAGAGTTCGACGACACGGGCGGGAATTAAACCCCCGATATATCGCTTCGTGCTGCTATCTCCTCAATTCCCGTCATGATATCACGGCAATATTGTTTCATTTTAAATTTATTGAACTATCCCGGTCTTTAAACAGCCTAATGTATTGCCAATATAAAATGAGTTTTAATAGAAAATAAGAATAATCATTAATAACCTTTTACAATTATTCGTTTTGGTATCAACGTGTGTTTTCGGTGTGTCTGCTACGCTGGAGGTATCTTGCGAATCTGTAAAAAAAGTTTTGCATTTTATAAGTACCTGCTGTTTATTTGTATGTTTTTTTATTGCCCTCGGTTTTAGTGACCCGCCATAGTGTAAAGTATTTCGATCAAAAGTCGATTGCCATAAAAATGGTTCTTGTGAGGTAATCTTAAAACGTAGACGTATAGTGTTATGGCCATTTGTTTGGATTGTTTAAAAAAAATATTTTTTACATATGTTCTTATATATTCAATTGTTTTCACAGCGAACACAACGGAATGCCCCAAGTTCAGAGTAATTTTCCAAGTTTTTCACATGTCCCACTATTTCGTCGCTTTAGTGGTAGGTAAATTGCCCCCCCCCCTAAATATGTATTTTCTTAAACTGTCTGTCTGTAGTTTACGCGAGTAGAAATATTTAAGTAAACTGTTTAAAACGCGCTATATTATTTAATCTTATTTCGGACGTCGGAAACGTCGGTCCGCAGTTATTGAAATTTTAATTGAATTATTAAAATATTTTCAAAATATGTTTAACTAATAAATATCGCGTTTTAAACCGTTAAAGTGTTTTATTTTAAAGTACTAAGTTTAACTATATCTAGTTCTTAAGACACAGCGTAGTAACAAACAAATAAAACCGTTAGTAATAGGGTTTTTACTCATATGAACGTAACCCTAAAATGTACATACATACCTAGTCCAGGTGCATTTTGAAATAATAAATTGAGCTGATCTGCTGTATTTAAATCAACAAATTCTTCTGACTGCGTGTGACACAGCAAGGGCAGCAACGAAAGCACAAGAAAATACCTGAAAAATAATAAAAAAAATCACTTTTTAGCTGATTCGAATGTTACTTGTTCAATACAGCCCTCAACTTCAACAGACGTGAATGAGAAGAGGCTCTCGATGTTTCCCCATCACGAGCGGGCGACACCATAAGGAGATGTAACCTCCTCGATTGCTCGAAGAATTCAGAAACAGTTATTCGCTGAACGATGGCCGTGAAAGCCTTACACAATTTACAAAACACTTAACCGTTTAAAACAGGAAAGTAATAAACTAATTACATTTGTGTATACCGACTGTAACGAAAATGCTTCACGTTTTAAACCATTAAAATGTTAAATCTCGATTATTATATTAAAATAAAACCCAAGCTTTTTTATGTTTTAAGAAGAAACTTTTAATGTTGTTATATGATACACGTCATATGATTATCTAGATAATCCGTTATACTATATGTAGATAACACGACATAAAACACCTTAAATATATGTCTATAGTTTACGCGAGTATTACACATTTAAAAAAAACACTTTAACGGTTTCAAACGCAAACTGCAAGTAACATCTATTTTAGTATTCGTTTTTAAAAATAAAATTATTTGAATATACTTACTTCATGTTTGTGTGTCATGAATTCGTTATAACTGATTGATTTAAACTAATTAACTGTAAACCAAACGTCGGTTGGAAATACCAGTCGATATGGAATGCTATTAATAGACACATTTGACGGGTCGTCCAATGGTAGTAAATCACCTCATAAGATCCAACGGGTCGTAAGACCTATTCCGTAAGTTTATAATCATTTGAAAACTTTGATAGTTTTCACATATAAGTAGATTAAATACTGTCTATAGTTTACGCGAGTAGTACAAATTTAAATAAAACACTTTAACGGTTTAAAACGCGATATATTAGTTAAACTTATTCGGAAATAATTTTTAACTTCGGCTTTTTAACTTAATAAATTTTAACTAATATATCGCGTTTTAAACCGTTATTTATTTTAAATATAACTAGATTAGAAATTCCTGCCGGAGTCGAAATTTTTTTTCAATTTATTTTCGATTTTTAATCTATGTTAAATGAATTTATTGTTTTTCTGGGACATTGTCTAAACCGCGTCAGTAGCTAAATGGGGAAATGTGTTCGACTCCCGGGGAAACAATAAATTGCTTCGGACGTGCAGGGTACAGAATTCTGATAAACTGCTTGTCTGTAAACCAATCAGTGTAACGGACACAGAAATGTGTTCGTCCCATGCCCCATGCGGGGATACTGGAGTTCAATTTACTTACGTCTAAATGTACATAATAAATGGTAGTCATATCGTAATTTCGTCTCGGTCATGAACCCGCGATCGCGTTTCCTTTTCAGACTGGATTGGTGTTAGGAATATCGAAAGTCCGTTCGCGTGACAGACCACAGATGAAAAAGCCGTCAACTATAATCGTTTCGGTTTGAGCCTGTGGATTTCCGAACATCCAAAGCCAAAATAGATCGACGCATTTTGTTTAGACGTTATGACTGGGGAATTTTACCTACAATCAAATGAATGTCCTGCTCGTCTGTCCTCAACCATAAAAAATATATGTGTATCAAAATTTGTTCAGCCGTTACGGGGATGATTGGTAACTAACATAATTACTCGATGTTATATTCATGTTAAATGATTAGCTGTGTCAGCGACTTCGTCTGTATAATAGTTATTTAGGTTGTGTTTTTGCAAACCTCCTCATCTTTATAAGGTTAAGCTGTAACACACGACATGGGTCGCGTCCCGTCGCCAGTCGTTCTTGCAAGTTAATCGTAAAAAAATGTCCAAGACACTATATAGTGTCGCGGACATTTTTTTACGTCATTTTAAAAGGAATCATTCTTTCATAAATATTTTTTAGTTCTCTTAAAGCGTTTTCACAGCGTATGCATCGGAAACCCACAGAGATGAATTTTTCCTCGCCTCTATTGATCGAGGCGCTGTTTTATAGCACACATTTAAATAGAACACTTTTAACGGTTTAAAACGGGAAATTTAAAATACTGTCTGTTGTTTACGCAAGTAATACACCTTTAAATAGAAGATTAACGATTTAAAACGGGAATAAAACACTTTAACGGTTTATTGAATTTTATAGCCTTCCTCGATAAGTGCTCTAACAAAACAAAAATAATTTTTCAATTCGAGCCAGCTGTTCCTGAGATTAGCGCGTTCAAACAAACAAACAAACTCTTCAGCTTTATATATTAGTATAGATTTTAGACCACTCGATATTTTGACCTTAAGAGGTTTATCGTTTGACCTCGATAAACAAGAATATGGCTTGGAATTCAAAACACTAAATATATAATATACAGTTTTCCTTAACGAATATAATACTATGTCACTCGCGGGCTGTATTGGTACATACTGTGGTTTAATATGGCTGTTATAAAGTAAGTTTTTAATTAATATATATAACATATAGATATAGTGTGAACGTAAACAAATTCTGGGTTGGTTTTCCAGAAAATTCTTTACTAATATATAAAGTTGAAGAGTTTGTTTGTTTGAACGCGATTATCTCAGGAACTACGGCTTCGATTTTTTGTTTTTTTTTTGTGTTGGTTAGAGCATTTATCGAGGAAGGCTATGGGCTATAAAGTTCAATACATTTAACTAATATATATCACGTTTTAAACCGTTAAAGTGGTTTATTTAAATATGTATTACTCGCGTAAACTATACACAGTATTTTATATTTCGCATTTCAAACCGTTAAAAGTGTTCTATTTAAATGTGTACTACTCGTGTAAACTACAGACAATATTCACCGTTTCAAAATGACATCGTTGTTATTGATGTTTTGACTGCTGTCAGAGTGACATTTGACTATTTTTTACAGGTTACTCATGTGTTTATTTGTTATTGGATGTAGGGCGCAAGGTATAAGCAAAGCAGATTTATTTCTTCAGCAGCACCTTCCACCACCAACTACGCAACCACCAGCAGGTACCACCTTACCAGATTTAAAATCTTAATCTCATCTTTAAATTGTACGATCTTTTCAAGCAAGATGTGCTGTCGAACTATTTTGGATGGTCAGAAATCCAGCTACTGAAACCGTGACAGATGGCGCTAGTTTTTTTCAGACAAACGGGACTGACTCGTGAAATTTTCTCAATTTAAAAGGATTTTTATTTGGCTTTTATAGATATAGTCTAAATTATTAATAATCTTAATCCTTACTAATATAATATTATAAATGCGAAAGTAACTCTTGTCTGTTTGTCTGTTACTCTTTCACGCCAAAACTACTGAACGGATTTGAATGAAATTTGGTACACAGATGGTCTAGACTTTGGGGGTGAAAAGCTGTATGGAAATTCGTGATTTTTGAAGATAGAACAATGGAACATTCTTCTTTGGCTTTTTGGGAATAGGCTTGGGAGTGGGAGAAGGCATGGGAGTGGGAGTGGGAGTGAGTGTAGGAATGAGAGTGGGAGTTAAAGGAGGAGTGATGTGAGGTAAGAGTGTTGCGGCAAAGTAGCACTTACAACATAGATGGCTGCCTTAAATACGCCCTTATATAAATTAATAAACAGTCTAAAAAATTAAAAATTCTACCCCAAGTCACTATTCCAAGCGTACGAAGACGCGGGCACAGCTAGTAGCTTATAAACGAACAAATGGTGAAGAATTATAACGCTAAAGGTAGTTTACACATACGCGTCGTTTTTCAGTTTTATAAAATAAAAACCTTTTCAGTGACAAAGAACTCGTGTGTATTAAACGATCAAAGTAAAGGTCGTTGTGTTAAGCCGACACAATGTTTGAAAACTAGAGACGAAATTGAGCTTTCTACAACGGGTGTAAACAGGTAAATTATTTTAATCTATACTAATATATAAAGCTGAAGAGTTTGTTTGTTCATAAGCGCTAATTTCAGGCACTTTATTAGAAGGTTGGAATGGAAAAATTATTTTGTGTCGATTAGAGCATTTATCGAGGAAGGCTATAGGCTAGAAGCACCGCCCTGTGACTAATAAAAGCAAAGATACAGCGGGAAATGTGATAAAAATTGGGGAAATAATTCATCATTATGGATTTCAATGATTAGGCTGCTGAAACGGTTCAACATGACCTAAAATATGTATAAAAGAATGATTCCTCTTTAAATGATCTGAAAATAAGTTTGCGACACTATATGTCTATCTTTTAAGATTAACTTGCAAGAACGACGGGAAGGGACGCGATCGACGTCGTCGATAACAGCTCAAGTTTATAAAGATGAAGGGATTTGCAAAAACGAATTTTGATGCCCAGAATAACGATTGTCGCTGGCGCTGGCGCTGGATACATTGCTACCAATACAAAGCTCAGACTCTTTGTTTCTTCTGGTTTTCAGGGACCAAACCTGTTTCTACTTGATGCTATGCTGTCCACTAGACCAAATCAAGGTTACGGAAGTCGTGACCGCCCCTCCTGCACAGAAAAAGCTGGGTTGCGGCTGGAGTAATGATGGTATCGCCTTTAGAACCAACACAGAGGGCCAAGCCGGTTACGGGGAGTTCCCGTGGATGGTGGCTTTGATCAAGTGAGTAGTTACAGATACAATCAGCAAGTTATCCGTATTCAAACCCATCTACTCCGTCTCCTCTACTATGTCCTCTTTGATCCCAAAACTCCCTCTTATTTAAAAGGGATAGACACTTTGGAGTACCTACCAGTTAAAATTTCGTTTTATCGATAATATTCTTTTATTTGTTCCCAAACATAAAAGCTCTTTCTTCAATAATTCTGTCACAGTCAACGTCAAAATCAATTGATTTCTTCATATGGGTCATTCATATATTCTAAATAAACTTATGAACGTCACAAAACTACAGAATCTAACTTCACGTTTACTACCTGTTCTCAAAACAAGGGCGAAAAAGGAACGAGAAGAACTGCCATAAAACTATCCGCCTTTGGATCTATCTTCCTACTAATATCAGAAAAACTCAGTCACTCCGTTCTTTTAAGAGTTTGCTTTATAAGTCTTTCCAATGCTTAAGTTATTTTTTCTCCTTTTACTACACACTACTAACTACAGACAGTCTACTCTAAAATACTGTCTGTAGTAAATGTGTACTACTCGCGTAAAACACTTTAACTATTTAAAACCTGATATATTTTAGTTATTATACAATAATTATTGTGGCTATGGCCCGACGTGTCTCCAAGTGACCACGGTTGCAAAGCATCCGAAAAAATAAAAACAATTATATATCTTATTAATGGATGTATAAAATAATATTGTAACCCACTCTCATGTTAAAATAATTACATTTAAGTGGTTATTAATAAATAAATAAATACTTATAACTATCATCATCTTCTTCCAGGAAATCCAATGATCAGGACGATTGGGTCCAGAGGGACTACGTGGGGGGTGGCACCTTGATACATCCGTCTGTGGTGATGACGGCAGCGCATAAGCTAAAACCCCTCAAATTTCAACCTTCGCTGGTACGTATTAACGTTAGAACAACAGATCAACCATTTATAGAGGAATCATTCTTTTATACACATTTTTTGGGTATCTTGAGCCGGTTCTTGCAGCGAACGTCTCGGACGCCCGTAATGGTGAATAATGTTCTATTTTTTTTTTCACATTTCTCGCTGTATCTTCGCTTGTATTCGTCATATGGCGATGTTTTATGGCCTTTAACCTTCCTCGATAAATGTTATAACTAACACAAATATATATTTTTTATTAGAACCCGTAGAACACATAAACAAACAAACAAATTCTATAACTTTTTATATTTTATTTATTTATATTAGTATAAATGTATTTTAATAATTTCAGGTCATTTGTCGCCTTGGTGAGTGGGATACGCAGATCACAAACGAACAGTATCCCCACGAGGATCAGGACGTCAAAAAGATTATAGTGCACGAGAACTTTAATTCAAGTTAGTTATATTTTGCATCTACAACGTGGGGAATACGATTTATTTTAATAAAATCTTTAACGATTTAAAACGCGATATATATTAGTAAAACTTATAAGAAAACCAGCGGGAGATGTGAAAAAAGGTGGATATCATCTTTGCGGGTTTCCGACGCGTACACTGCGAAAACGGTTCAAGATACCCAACCGTGGGTATCTTGAACCGTCAGCTACAATTTTGAGAATATGGAGAGGAGGTTTGCAAAAACTTATGTGGGTGCCCAAAATAACTAGTCTACGCTGACGAAGTTGTTGACACAGCTAGTAATCGATAATGATGCAATCGGGTTTTGAGCCATCAATCCAACAAACAAACAAACTCTTCAGCTTTATATATTAGTAACCAATAGAGACCAATTTGGTAATTTTTCAGAAACCAACGCTTTCAACATCGCCTTACTGATAACAAAGTCGGAGTTTGATCTGAGTTACCCTAACACCCGTATAGCGTGTTTAGGACGAAGTCTGCCCCAACCTGGGACGAACTGCCACGGCATGGGGTGGGGCCAACAGCTGCATAAACTCATGGAATACGCCATCTCGTTGAAAAAGGTATACTTTACTGCCTGTAGTTTACGCAAGTACACATTTGAGTGAAACAGTATTGACGGCTTGAAACGTGAAACTAATCAGCTAAACTTATTTAAACTACGGTCCGAAGTTACGGATGCTTTGCAGCTGGCGTGGTCATGGGGCGACTGAAGATGGGGGATGCCCTTAATGTCAAAGTAAACATCTGCTACGCTAGGAGAGTCATCTGTTCCGTCCATAAACCAATTATGACTCGTACTCGTCAACATTTCGCGTTTTAAACGGTTAAAAGTGTTTTATTTAGAGGTAATCTTGTGATGGAGGTAGGGGCACAGCTACATATGGCATGTTCTGGTATAAAGACAAATACCGTCTGTTGTTTACGCGAGTTTAAATAAAACAAAACTATCCCAATAAACATCATAGCGGCTAACGTGAAGACACCAGTCAATTTTGCAAGGACCCGGCCTGTCAATCAATAAGGGGTTCTATCCCCACCGGGTCCAATCGGAATATTGGCACCCAAACGTAGTTTTAGACTTCACGAGTTTTTTTTCATTTGGGGCCGCGGGGGGCCCATTAAAAAAAAGTTTCTGTCATATTGACTTATTTTTAAATTTAAATAAAAACAAACATACATTAGTGAAAATTATTTAAAAAATTTTTGCCCCGCCTTTTCCTTGTTTTTTCCCCCCCCCGGGGTCCGGGGGAAAAAAAAAGAGGGGGTTTTTTTTTTTCCCCCTTTTGTTTTTTTTTTTTTTTTTTTTTTTTTAATCAACAAAAATCGCGATTTTATACCATATTTATCTCTTTATTTTTAATATAATTTAGTTTTAAATCTTAATTAATGGAATTTTTATATATTATTTTAAATTGATGAAATAAATACTGTTATAGTAAATTTATAAAAATTTAAGGTTTAAAAGATATATTAGTTGAATTATTCATCAAAAAAATATTTCAAATAAGTTTAATAATATTTAGTTTAAAGTTAAAGTGTTTTATTTAAATTTTGATTTGAAATAGTAGAGGTTGAGTTATTTTGTATCCTGTTTTATTATTTTTGGAATAAGATTCTTTTTCTCTTTTATATTTATAAAAAGAGAGTGGTGGTAGAAAGACTGAACAATACCGTCATTGCGTAAGTTCCAAAGTCAGCAAAGCTAATGTTTGCGTCATACATGCCGGACACTTGCGACTAAATTGCCTGTTCGTTTCAGGTATCCGTCCCAATCGTGGACAGAGGGGACTGCGAAATCTCTCTTCAGCAAGCCCCCGTACTAGGACCTCGGTTCAGGTTGGACAGAACCCACATGTGCGCTGGTGGCAGACGCCAGGATACGTGCCAAGGCGATGGTGGATCCCCTCTTGTTTGCAAGATCTCGGTAATTACTTATTACGTAGCTTCAAAGAACAGACAATCCCATGCTTATGATCAAAAGTGAAATGCCACAGCAACATTCGACGTAATTACGATGTGCTCTCGACTTATGGAGATCATAAGACTAAAGACGCAAATTTCAAGGCTCATCCACTCGTGAGGGCCAAGTCGAGAACAATTCCTCAATTACGACGGCGGAACAGCAGTCAACTCAAGTAGTTTTGCAAATGGCCGATGTAATCAATACAAAATTTAGGACTCAAAGCTTTTGCTATATGATGAACTCGAATTAAAGGTCTATTTGGATTGTTCGAGTAAGCTACGAAAGGAATAAATACTTAGCACATTTGCCTAAGAGAAGAGAAGAAAGCTTGGGTTGGCAAAATGGGAGTTTATTTTTACCCCAAGGGGCTTTGTAAATACCGCGGCATACGACTTATAATTATAAATTCATTTCTTGTGTCTTCAGCAACCCGGGTCTGATGCTGACCGCTTCTCAGTGTATGGCATGGCCGCGTTTGGCATCGACTGCAGTGGCAACTACCCCGGGGTGTATGTGGACGTCACACGAATGATTGACTGGATATCGGGCCAGTTCCAAAATGAAGGCCTGGATGCAAAAACTTTCCAAGAATAATAAACGAATAATGTTCGTGCGCATAATTTATTTCGACACGAAACTTATTTTGGTTACCAAATTTTTTATTTATTTTTAATGGTAGAGGACGACAGACAAGCATCCCCACGCACTGGATGGGAAGTAAAATACCAACTATATAGAAAATACTAATTTCTTGTCAACCTATTTTGCCTTTGGATATTCGGAAATCCTGAGACTGTAACTGAAACGCGAGTAACCTTCACGGCTTTTTCATCTGTGGACGGTGGAATAATATGGTGGTATGTGGTGATAGAAATATCAAAACTCCATACGAGGTGATGTGATACCACCCCTTTTGAACCCCCTTCCGAATATCCAAACCCAAAATAGATATACAGTGCATCTTCCTACGTACGTCACCTCCAATCAAGCAAACCTCATGCGTGTTGGTCCTTCTCTATTATATAGTATAAAAAATTTCGTTGATTAGGATTTTCTATTGCGACGGACCTAATTTTAATTTTTAAATTCTGTTTTATTTATTAAATCAAGAAAAAAAATCAATTTATTGTAAAAGATGATACTGTATGACACTACAATTGTTGTCTCAAATATGGTTGGAAACTTAAGCGTTATATTGACAACCTACTTCGAATACTGTCTATAGTTTACGCGAGTAGTACACATTTAAATAAAACACTGTAACGGTTTAAAACGCGATATATTAGTTAAACTTATTCGGAAATGATTTTTAACTTCGGCCCGACGTTTCGGATGCTTTGCAGCAGCCCCCCCCCCCCCCCCCCCCGTGTCTCCCCGTGACCACGGCTTTCCAAATAAGTTTAACTAATATATCGCGTTTTAAACCGTTAAAGTGTTCTATTTAAACCTACTTCGAGATAAATCTAACTTGTTTGAAAAAAAAGTCGAGCAGAGGCCGGCAATCTATAGCTATACTTAATATATAAAGCTGAAGAGTTTGTTTGTATGTTTGAACGCGCTCATCTCAGGATCTACTGGTTCAAATTGAAAAATTCTTTTTGTGTTGGTTAAAGCATTTATTTAGAAAGGCCAAAGACTATAAAACATCGAGCCGTGACTAATAGAAGTGAAGATACAGCTGGAATTGTGAACAAAACGGGGAAAATTCTTCACCTCTGTGGGTTTCAGTTGCGTACGCTGCGAAAACGGTTCAAGATAACTAAAAAATGTATATGAAAGAATTATTCCTCTTTTAATGATCTAAGAAAAAATCCCTAACAATATACATATGGTTATCTTTTATGATTAGCTTGCAAGAACGACGAGAAGGGACGCGATCGACGTCGTGGCTAACAGCTTAAGATTATAGAGATGACGGGGTTTGCAAAACCTAATTTGGACGCCCAAAATAACGATTCTCGCGGACAAAGTCGCTTGCACAGCTAGTTACTAAATTAAATACTTGTCGGACTCCGCAACATTGCGACCATAGATAATGTATCAATGGTTAAATTGAAATTTCGAACTGGCTGGGACATAGAAATCGTTTTAGTTAAAAAAAATACTTTGGCACGATAAAAACTATTGTTATCAGATCCAGAATTGTAATGTGAGAAAAGCACTATACAGGCCTTGGCCACAACTAGGCGTTGTTTGACTTACGTATTTCATTATTTATATTCACGTTCGTACGTCAATGCCTCTCTTGGCGGCCGCTACAATAATCAACTATTTCTTCTAACATCTAAGGGAGGTCGTAGCTATTAATATTGTTTTAATAAATTCTGTCTGTAGCTTACACGAGCAGTACATATTTAAATAAAACATTTATTAACGGTTTAAAACGCGTAGTATACTTTTTTTCGCGTTTAGTTATATAACTTAAATACGTAGTTTACGCGAGTAGTGCACATTTAAATAAAACACTTTAACGGTTTAAAACGCGATGTATTTTAGTTAAACTTGTTGGAGACCGGTGTCTCCCGTGACCATGGCTGTTACAAAGCATCAGAAACGTCGGGCCGTGGTTAAAAATAATTTACAAACAAGTGTAAGTAAAATATATCGCGTTTCAAACCGTTAAAGTGTTTTATTTAAAGATTTTTTCAAGTTCTTGTGATAAATGTTCAGTATATAAAGTTCGATATGATAAAGTAATAATACTAAATAGTATTTTTTACTAATAAGAATGAGTTTACGAATCGAAAATATATTGTGCGTTCACGTCCAATAACATGTAAAAAACAATAAAGTTTTCAAAGAATAAATTTATAAATGATACAGAAATGAAGATAAAAAACATTTATTTTTTTTAATTAGAGATCTATTTGATTGAATAAATTAGACAATACGAACGGGACGTGAATCGCCATCCATAGCGTTCCGTACCGTTCCGAAACGGTAGCTCAATTTTTTAGCTCCAACCAAAAAAAAATTAAGCTACCGTGTCCTACACGTCATCGTCGAATTTCTTCAATAAATAGATTCATATACATGCGTCTATCGCGCACTGTAATTCCTTTACACTTTCTTATTTATGGAAGGAAGGAAAGGTCCAGTCCTTCATCCTGGAACTTGTTTGATATCCAGGTAATCATCTTCGATACGTCCGCGTACACGGCTGGGTATTGGCCCTTGCAATCGACACCAAAAGACACCATACCATAGACCACGTAGCGATCTGGGTCAGCTCTAGAGGTCTGGAAAAAGGAAAATCATTAGTACGTATTATTTTGACAAAAGCAAAAATGTATGTGTTAATGTGAAACTGTCTTTAATATCTAATAACTAGCCGTCACTAGATGTCAGCGACTACACCATTTTGGCAAATTTGATTACGGTCTATGAGTTTACGCGAGTACTACACATTTAAATAAAACACTTTAACGGTTTAAAACGAGATATATTCGTTAAACTTATTTGAAAATGATTTTTAACTGCTGCAAAGCATCCGACACGTCGGGCCGAAGTTAAAAATCATTTTTAAATAAGTTTAACTAATATATCGCGTTTTAAACCGTTAAAGTGTTTTATTTATATCCAAATTTGTTTTTGCGATCCCCATCATGTTTCAAGCCACCCAGGACGACGGTCGCGTCTCTTCCCGTCGTTCGTGCAAGACATATAGTGTAACTGACTTTTTTTAGATCATTCAAAGAGGATTCATTCTTTCGTACATATTTTTTCAGTATTTGAACCGGTGTCGCAGCGTACGCATCGGAAACCTACAGAGATTTAATAATCTTTCCTGTTTTTTTTCCACATTTCCCACTCTTTCTTCGCCCCTATTGGTCAGAGCACAGCAGATGTTTTACAGCTTATAGCCTTCCTCAAATTCAATGTGTTATCTACTGATGAGTCAAGACTGTAACCAAGAAATACACAGACTGAAATCTTTACGTTTTACATGGCTAATACTGTAATTAATGGCCGTGCGTTCCATTCCCATCGGATCCAATATATTTCTAATTATATAATTTGTCTGACACCTGTTGAACTTCGTCGATAGATGAATCGAAACGAAAAGAAATCAATGGTCAAGTTCATGACCCGTTAAATATCTTCTCTTCTCTTTCACTTTGAAAGATACTTTGTAACAAATAAATGATATTTTCATATTGAGCTAAAGGCCGTAAAGAATACAATACACAGACACTGGAGTTCCCAACGTTGTTTACCATTGAATAAGTTCGCCAGTTTTGCTTACATAGAGTACGTAGGTGAGGAGAATTCTTCGCGTATATTCTTGACGATTTTCTACCATCACCCCCCCCCCCCCAACTCCCCACCCCTCAAGAGTCGAGAAACCTTACTGGTCTTATGTGTCTTACCGGGGTCTTGCAAACGAGTGAGGAGCCGCCGTCCCCTTTGCAGGTGTCTTGCCCGTTGCCACCAGCGCACAAGTGGGTGTTGTGAAGCCTGTACGAGCCGCCTAACAGTGACTGCTGCAGAGAGTACTCGCAGTCACTGTGTTCCACTAGAGGGATTGATACCTATAATAAAGAATACTCGAATTATTATTGTTTGCAACGCGATGAGTATATAGTTATGTTTAAAACGCGAAATATTAATATTAACCCCACCCCACCCCCCCCCCCCTCCATATACCACAGCTACTAAGCTAATAAATGTTACTAAAGGAATAAACTTCCCGTTTCAAACATTTAAAAGTGTTGTTTACCAAAAATCCCTGCCAACCCCCCGGGTTACTTGTATTTTAAAATGTCACACAGATGTATTATAAACCATGTTTTCGCACCTTCTTCAACCAAACGGCATACTCCATGTTGTTATTGAAGTCTTTACCCCATCCCATGCTGTAGCAGTTCGTCCCAGGTTGGGGCACGCGCCGTCCCAAGCACGCAATACCGACGTGGGGGGGACTCAAGTCAAATTCTGATGTCGTTATCAACAGCGCAATGTTGTTCGAATTGAGCTCTGAAAATTAATATATTATCGTAAAATAAAACTCATTTGACGGTTTCAAACGGGATAGAGATCTGTTAAACTTTAAAAAATATATTTATAACTACGGCTCGAGTTTCGGCTTTGCAGCAGCCGTGGTCATGGGGAGACCACGTTAAATAAGTCTACCTAATATATATCGCGTTTTAAACCGGTAAAGCGGTTTTATTTAAGAGAGTATTTAAATAGATTTTAGATTGAAAAAAAATATCGACACGGGCGGGACTTACACCGGCGTCCACAGTTTTATTTTTTGTAGAAACACAACAAAAAAATAAACTCACTAGAATTAAATTGCTCGTGCACAATAATCTTTTTGACGCTCTTGTCCTCGTGGGCATACTGTTCGTTTGTGGTCTGTGTGTCCCATTCACCAAGTCGGCAGATAACCTGAAATTATTAAATTAAAATCACTATATAGAGACTTTTCCATGCTACATAAAACACTTTTAACTGCTTAAAACGTGAATCTTATTAACTCGTACATTAGGATGGTTTGCAGATCACGGAGAACTTCACCACGTTAAATATAGTTTGCGTTTTAATCCGTTAAAAGTTTTTTTTTAAATATGTACTCGCATAAACGACAGGCTCCTTATGTCAGAAATGTTATTTTCTAAATATTGCGAAAAACACGATGTTATTATTTATCTATACTAATATTATAAACTCTGTAGAACAGACAGACAAACGAAAAAAATTTGACGAATCTAAATAATTTTTAAAATTTAAAGAGAATAATGTATATTTTATTTTATTCTGACCCGACGCAGGCCTGATGCTTACAGACAAATCGAATGTGTAATACTTGAAAGATGTATGTATGTTTTAAACCGTTAACCCTGCTTTAAGGGTTTTATTTTTTTTTATTAACACCTTTTCACGAGGCCAAACTCAAGAGCAAGGCAGTATAGGTATACGCGCAGTGGGAATGTTGTGAGTCTAAAGAAATCTACCATCGAAGCCTGATAGTAAGTTTAAACTGCTAAGCAATGTTTTATTTAATTCCCATTCATAAGGCCCAACACTGGGGAGTGGAGGGCAAGACAGTTATAGAATAGGGGCAGTAGGAATGTGATCGGTTCTTACCATCGACGGTTGATAGTTGATTGGCTTGACTTTGTGCGCTGCTGTCATGACGACGGACTTGTGTATCAAGGTGCCACCTCCTAAATAGTCGCTCTGGCTCCACGTACTACTGGATTTCCTACGAAGTAAAAATATTGAATTGAAATATCTTTCGTCGCTATCACACATGGGTTATTGAGATTTGAGGGACAGAGACGGTATATTGAGTTCTTTGGTAACGGTAGCAATGTATGGCTAATAATCAATAGAGGCTTCGATCCTGTCTGTAGTTTGCGCGAGTAGGACACATTCAAATAAAACACTTTAACGGTTTAAAACACGATATATATTAATTAAACGTATTTGATGTGACTACGCCTGCTGCAAAGCATCCGAAACATCGGGTCGTAGTTAAAATTAATTTTCAAATAAGTTTAACTAACATATAACGCGTTAATTATACCGTTAATATATATCGTGTTTTTATTTAAATGTTCCTAATCAATTATATTTTTCTAAAACAGCGGATTTCCAGACAAAACCCAGTGTGTTTCAGAAAAAATATCAATTAAAAAATTTGCAACATGTTGGTAGTGGGATCCAACCCACGGCCAGTTGATCATTAACGATGAACCAGCTACAGAATCCGTCGATTACAAGTTACTATTTAAAGTATAGTTACCTAATCAAAGCGATCATCCAGGGAAATTCTCCGAATTCGGCGTGGTTCTGAGTTTTAGCCCTGAAGGCATATACTCCAGGGTTGCTCCAACCGCATCCAGACTTCTTCGGTGCTGGCGGGGCTGGTGTCACAGTTGTACCAGAAATCACTTGGCTCAAAGGACAGCACATCTTCAAGTAATGGCAATGTTTATCCCTGAAAAAAAAACCGTTATTAATCTATACTTATATTATAAAGAAATGTTTGTTTGAACGCGCTAATCTCAGAAACGACTAGTTCGAATTGATTTTTTGTGTTAGTTAGAGCATTTATTGAGGATGGCTCGAAGGAGAACGAAGTAACAGAGGGAAATGTGGTAAAAACGGGGAAAATTACTCATCTTTGAGGGTGCGCTGCGAAGCGAATGTAATATGGCCAAAATCTCTATTATGTGAGCTGTCTGTAGTTTCCGCGAGTAGTACACTTTTAAATAGAACACTTTAACGGTTTAAAACGCGATATGTTAGTTAAACTTATTGAAAATGATTTGTAACTTCGGCCCGACCGCGACGTTTCGGATGCTTTGCAGCAGCCTTTAGTCACCGGGAGTCTACCCGAAACGTCGAGCCGAAGTTAAAAATCATTTTTAATAAGTTTAACTAATATATCGCGTTTTAAACCGTTAAATTGTTTTATTTGAAAAAAACCTAAATACCTAATAACCTAAAAAAGTTCTACGCGGACAAAGTCGCGGACACAGCTAGTTGTTAAAAAAGTTTTCTACCTAAGGATACCGAGTTTTTCCAAGTCGATTTCCGGCGGTTGTTGCTGACACTGAGCTGGCTTAACACACTTTCCAGGACTTTTATTATCTGTGGTGCATGATGTGGGAGATCCTGAAAAACCATAGAGGCAATTTTCACTTCTTATTTATGACATAGGAGGATGAACAAGCATTGACGCTAGGTAAAATATCCCGGCAATATAACGAGCGAACAAGCCTCGACCATTCTTGGTCTTCGACGAAACAGATGGCGGTAGCGTAGCGGTTTTTTACTTTGACCTTAGAGACACCATCTATCTTTAGTCTCCCCGACGTTTTGGATGCTTTGCAACAGCCGTAGTTAAAATTAAAACCGTTTTAAACCGCGTTTTAAACCGTTAAAGTAGTAGTAGTGAAATCCCGTTTCCCCTCGTGGGGCATGGTGGCGTACATATTTTTGTGTTCGTTTCACTGATCCGTTATTTAACAGGCAAGTAGTTGATCGGACTTCTGTGCCCTGCCCGACCGAAACATTTTTTTCCCTGGGATTCGAACTCGGGACCTCTCGCGCTGAACACAATGCTAGGCAATGCGTTTAACCATTTGGCTACAGAGGCGGTCAAACCGTTAACTGAAATGAACGGACTGAAACCTTACACTTTACGGCTCTTTAAACAGACAGACAGTTGTCTGAAGCTGGACGGACGGACGTTCATACCATCCATTTCGTATCCCAATTTTTACATCAGCACAGTAATCAGTAACAAGTTACCGTTGTTACACCACTGGACCAGTAATTCTTGTTTTGTATTGTAGTTAGCGTCACTAGCCACTGAAAATCAGTGTTAATAATAAACCAATCTTAATTATCAAACTCTCGTGTTATCAAGTAAGGGAGACGGCCGTAGCTATTAATATGGTTTTAATAAATTCTGTCTGTAGCTTACACGAGCAGTGCCTACAAATTTAATTAAAACATTAATTAACGGTTTAAAACACGTAATATACTTTGTCGCGTTTAGTTATATATATATACTTAAATACTATCTGTAGTTTACGCGAGTAGTACACATTTAAATAAAACCCATTAACGGTTTAAAACACGATATATATTACTTAAATGTATTAAAAAAATTTTAGCACCGGCGGCGTTTCGGATGCTTTGCTGCAGCCATTGTCACGGATCTTCCCGTTTAATACATATCGTGTTTTAAACCGTTATTTAAATATATATAGTGTCAGATGCTTTACAACAGCCATGGTCACAGAGAGATTCTTAAATCTTGACATTAGCGACACCCACGAATGTCAAAGTAAAAACTGCTACGCCATCTGTTTCTTTATGGTTGATATTTGGTATTATAGAACTGAGTCTCGGTACCCTCTCATTTAGAATGGTGGTTTTTGGGATCGTGTGTTTTTATATAAAACCGTAGTAAAAACAAATTGAAAATAAGTTAACTAACACTAACATTTTAAACCGTTAAAAGTGTTTTATTTACAATTGCCCTAAATAGTATAACATTATCTCGTTAGCACAATACGTTTTTTCCAGTTAACAGGAGAGATACGTATCGGGAAAACCGCATACAGCGACTGGTTATCATGTCAGATAAGGAAGTTTTATAATTATGACGAATATAAACCGCTCTATCGCTGAATGTTTAAACCTGTTGTATTCGGTTGAACGCGAGAAGTTCTGGTTTGAGAACGCGTTGAAAAAAAAATGTTTCAGACGTGTAGCGCGGAGTTTGCTAAACTTCACGCCTGTGTAATGATTAACAGACATAGAAATATATTTTGTATATATAACATACTAGCTGCGTCAGCGACTTCGTCCGCGAGAATCGTTATTTTGGGCATCCAAATTCGTTTCTGAAAACCCCTTCATTTTTATAAGCTTAAGCCGTTACCTACGACGTCTGTCGGATCCTTTCCCGTCATTCTTGCAAGTTAATTTTAAATGATAGACATATAGCATCGCGGACTTTCTTTTTGATCATTTAAAGAGGAATCATTCTTCTATACATATTTTTTGGGTATCTTGAACCGTTTTTGCTACGCTGCAAAAACGCCTCGGAAATTCATAATTATGAATAATTTTTCCCAATAATTTTCACATTTCTCGCTGTATTTTCGGTTGTATTAGTCGCAGAGCATTTTATAACCTCGATACATGCAAAAATAATTCTTCAATTCGAACCCGTAGTTCCGGAGATTAGCGCGTTTAAACAAACAAACTCTTCAGCTTTATACATTAGTATAGATTAGTAGTTGTGTCAGCTACTTCGTCCGCGTGGCATAGTGATTTCGGTCATCAAAATTTGTTCTTGCAAACCCTCTCTTCATATTTATACCATTTTAGGTGTTGCCCACGAAGTCGGTCGTGTCCCGTCGTTCTTGCAATATAACCTTAATTGATAGACAATATAAGACAAATCATCCCTTCATACATTCTCGCGGACGAAGCTAACACAGCTATTAATATATAAAGCTGAAAAGTTTGTTTGTTTAAACGCGCTTATCTCAGGAACAACTGGTTCGAATTGTAATGTGCAAAAAAAGGAAAGAGAAGAGAATTTCTTATCTCTACGGGCTTTCGATGGGTGCGCTGCAAAAACGGTTAAAGAAACGAAAAGATATATATGAAAGATTTAAATAAAACACTTTAACGGTATAAAACGCGATATATTAGTTAAACTTATTTGGAAATGATTTTTAACTTCGGCCCGACGTTTCGGATGCTTTGCAGCAGCCGTGGTCACGGGGAGACCGTATTTTATATATGATAGTATACTTCTTCTGTAAATGATATAAAAAATGTCCGCGACAGTATATATATATTTTAAGATTAACGACTAGATGCCAAAGATGCCGTGGGTGTTAATTTACAGAGCTGAGGAGGTTGCTTGCAAAAGTAAAATTTAAACTAAAAAAACCTCGCGGGTTCATTGACTTCGCGGGGAGGGGGAGGAGGTGTTGGTACAGTAAGACATATACACACAATATCTATATTTACCAGTTTGTGACAAGTTAGGTCCTTTTTTCTTGTTAAGATTCTGCAAGAGCCACGCGTCGCCTGAGTTGGAACTCTGCGCGCGACATTCTAAAACTACCAAGCACAGCGGAAGGAGTAACCTGAAAATAAAATAAAAGACATGTAAAACTCCACGAAACAGTTTTAACGGTTTTAAACGAGGAATATAAACTTATTTGAATTTATTTATTATTATAATAAAAAATTAGAAAAAAACAACTAAATACATAGAAGAAAATATTAATTAAAAATAACAAATAACACCACACTTCGATTTTAATAATATAAAGGTCTGTATTACTTTGTATATATTATCTGTCAATAAATAAGCTGGATTTATCGTAATATGTTAGTATATATATGCTTCCTTATTTGAGGAATCAATAGTTCACATAAACAAACACACAGTTTATTTCGAATAGAAAACTTCGAACGGTTTAAAACGCGAAATATATTACTTTTTTGATTATATAAAATATGTGAGAATATATAGTAAATAAGCTTCCTTATTTGAGGAATCGGAAGTTCACGTAACAAACATTTTTAATCCGAATAAAACACTTTAAACGGTTTAAAACGCAAAACATATTACTTATTTTTAATTTATTTGCACTACAGCCCGACGTTACGGATTCTTTGCAAACCGCTCGCGTAAGCTACAGACGACATAATTACTTAGTTTATTAATGTAAAACCTAACCTCTTTTGGAAAAGCAAATAATATTAAAATTTACTCACTGAATAATTTTCATTTTAATAACACGAAATTATCTTGGAACGACCTGCAAGCTTCGTCCATCAGGCCTTAATTCTGAGACTCGTCCAAGAGCAGAATTCTTATTGTTTAGAATGAGCATGATACAGTTAATCTTTGAGGAAAACTGGTTTTATGCCTACATATTTATTGCAAAACAAGATACCGTCGCGTGAGGTCATGTTTGATAAGTCGCGGTCAATTTGAACTTAATTTTCAAATTAAAGTACTGCTATATATGTATAATTAGATATTGTTGAGGAAATGATATTTTTAGCAGACAATATTCGGTGTATGTTTGAACGTGCTAATCTCAGGAACTACTGGTTCGAATTGATTTTTTTTTACGTGGGTTAGAGAATGTATCGGGGAAGGCTATAAGCTAAACATCGCCATGTGACTAGTACAAGTGAAGATACAGCATTAAAGGTGAAAATAATGGGAAATTTATTCATCATTATGGGTTTCACATCACAGAATGATTCCCCTTTTAATTATCTAAAAAAGTCTCGAGGAATTCCTTAAATGACTAAAAAATTTCCGCCCTTTTTTTTTTACAAGATTAACTTGCAAGAACGCCGGAACCGAAACCACTCCTGGTAATAGCTTAAATTTATAGAGTTGAACAGAGGTTGCAAAAACAAAAATTGATACCCAAAATAATTATTGTACGCGTACATGCTGTGTGTGGGGGTGGGTTGGGGGGGGGGGGGTGGGGGGGGGGGGGGTTTTTTTGGGGTCTTAAACCTCACTGTGAGTGAGGTTTAAGAAGAGGGTTTAAAAATTCAAAAAAAAGATCACGTGATTAATGGACAACCCCTAACATAAATACGTTATTAGTACCATAAAAAAGCGATTATGAAATTTCCATTGCCCCAGTGGGGTACGGGGCGAACATGTTTCTTTTGTTATTATACATTTTTTGATAACAAAAAATTAATACATTATACAAATAATAGTTTTATTTTCGCACCTAACATTGATTTAGCATTATTATCACAATTGTATTTATTGAAAATATATTTGTGACATAGATAGAGAAATCAAGTAATCCAAAGTACGTTTGCATCACGACGCATAAGGCCTCCCTATTCTAAATAGTTTTTACTTCTTATCTTGACTTCGGATCTTCAAAATAGAATTAATTTTCAAAATCGATTTTTTTTTAAATTAATTCTCAGCTCTTATATTATGTCACGAATATGCCATAGATAGGCCACTACACTTTAGCAACTTCTTAAATATGAGCGATGGATGTATTTCCCCAGGCTAACCAGGTTTCTTGGGGTCTCTAAAAACAGATATAGGTAGATTATTCTGTAGAACAACTTACAACATTAATTATATTAGTTTTGTCTTTGTCTATATAAGAAGAAATTCCATTACAAAGGGTTTTGCTTCTTCAGATAATCAGCATTCAAATTACTTGTCAATAATAAGACATACCTTGTGAGGTAAACTATAGAAGTAAATACCATTTTACTTATATTGTAGGTACTACAATTTTTTTTACTATTCTAGGTACGTTTGCTTGCATAATATATTTTTAAATAAAACACTTTAACGGTTTAAAACGCGATATATTAGTTATCGCGTTTTAAACCGTTAAAGTGTTTTATTTAAATGTGTACTACTCGCGTAAACTATAGACAGTATTTGCATAATATATTTCTAATAAAAATACATGATATCAACCAAATAATATCACTTAGGATTGTATGTTGTTGCTTGTTTTATCAAGTTATCATATAAGTTGCTTATATATGTATAGTTATTTTATTTAAGCACAAGAGAAGAACATATAAAAGAGGACTATATAGACTTACGCACTAACTTAAAAAAAAGCGGTATTATACCTAGTCTAATAACAATAATGTTCACAATCAAAGGGAACCATAACAGACCTGTGTTCTGACATTTACCAAAATTATATTGATTTTAAAATGTCCATTTACCCTTATATCCAGAGTTGGTACTTGGGCCCAACATTGTTGACCAAATTTACAAAAAACAAGGCTTTGCTCTTGATACTCCTGAACCACATTATTTTTATATGATGGGTAAAATGTCACAAAATGTTAAAAAGGAAATCATAGTTTTTGGTTACCTACTGTTTCATTTCAATCTTAGAACACAACAAAGTCATAAAAATGAAATTATGGTTTCATGGAATTTTTCATTACTCAGTACACAATACAATACATGATTTTACAATATAAGAATTTTCTTCAATTCCATTCTATGAAAACTTAGGTTCGTTTTGAATTTTCCCGCCCTCTAAAGTTATAATACCTTTGTGTTATTGGCTCCTTTTTTGTACCTACCAAGTTCTCTTATAAGGGATTTAAAAATTCTAAACTAGCAACACTAGATTATGGTTTATGCATACTGTGTAATCAATATATTATACTCTGTGTTGTACGTTAACGTTTCCTTGTCTATAACTCTGGTCTATATTAGTCTATGGTAGTGATGCGCCGACTCGCCGTTTTGGTGGATCGAGTCCACTCGAGTCGGTTTATACGTTATTAAAACTCGAATCATAACTCGATTACTCGAATTTAATGTTTGTTCCTAATAATGGGGTTGGCATCGTCCTCAAAAGAAATATTGCTCATGTTGGATTATGAAGGAACACACGCTTCACGATTTTAAATATGTATGTATTTAAATTATTATTTATCGCTTCTCAGTTATTTTGTTTGTATTTTGAAGTTCGTAAAGTTTTATTTTAACTACTTTTTAATGAGAGATAATAATTAAAATCATTAAAAACACATAGACTGTTTAATAGAGATAAACAACAAAACATAATGATTATTATTATTTTATAGTCATTTGAAAATTGAAAATGAAAATATGGGGCTTTAAATAATCCTACAGATCTTAGCACTAGAAAGACGCAATTAAAATAAAGGTAGTAAACATTAAAATTTACATTAGCAAACGGAAAAAAAGTAGATGAGACAATCGAGTAAGCAATTGCTAGTCGATTCTCCCTGACTCCAGTACCGGTATCGAGGCCGGCGTACTCGAATCAAAATAAATCGGTATTGAGCAGCCGTACTCGGCACATCACTACCGAGCACGTCTACGGTCTACGGCCGGCTTTTATTTCTAAAATTGCAAACTTAAAGTAGGTACTATAAAACTAGAAACAATTATTACTTACGTCTTAAAGAAAGTAATCAAAATGTAAGTAATTATTTTCAGTCTAACTTAACAGTCAATCTTAATAATGAACGATATAAGTTTAAAAGAAGTGACACTTAATTAAACACAAGTTTCTCCAAACTTACGAATCCGTAAAAAACTTTGTGAACTTGTTTTTACCATTTTTTTATTTACTAATTCAAGGCGTAAATCATTTATTCGCGTAGATAACTACGTATGATCGATACTAACTAACCAGTTAAAAAAAAGTGGGTACCAAAGATTTTTATTTCTAAGTTTTGTTAGATTGTCACATGGTCTTGATGAGTTAGAAAGACTTAGAGTTACTACTCTGTAAGTATCAGACTTATTTATTTGATGAAAGACCACCTAACACTTTATGTTTATTTAGCCTTTGGAAGGTGTTAATAAACAAAATTCAACCATGTTGGTATGGAATCACCGTTTGAAGACCTTTGAGAATGATTAAACATGTGTTTGTGTGGTGTGCAGTTGGTTGCTGTGCAAAGAAGTGATCGAATTGAATGTAAATGCCTGAGGTAGAACTTTCTCCCATTGGTTGGTTTTTCCATTTCATGGTATCAGATCACGACAATTAATAATTTAATCTGTTATTAATTATGTATTTCTATCAATCATGGTATCAAATGGTGTATCTAGTTTTTTTGATTAGACCATGGAAACAATTAAGATATGCTTCTATTTAATTGGTTACAAAATGAAATAACATAATAAAAAAAATGTTATTTTGCTCCTACCTCAAAATAAATTTCATTTATTTGTTATGAATTTCTATTGAGGATACTGATAGAAGGCTGGGTGGTGAGTCTATTCCATTTGCAGACCATTTTATGCATTTCTCCGTTCCTCTTATGTGGAGGTTGTTGGGTTTTCTGAATTACTGTGTCTCTTCAAACATTTGGGTCACTTTGTAAAATGTCGTCATTCAATGGGCTTTAACCTTAGTAGATTATTTTGCTGAATAAGAGTGAAATTTACAAAATATCTATAAGCATGGAAATTTTAACACTAGACTAAAACTATCAACATAATAGCCGTATAATATAAGTTAAGTAGCTTCCTAGCCTCCCCCAAAAATGGAAAGACTAAGATAGTTTTTACACATACATTTACTAATAAATGCCCTGAATGTATGTCGCATTCCGTACACAGACAACACATGGGTCTTGTAAAATCTTAATAATTGTTCCATCGTTAATTTCCTGATGTTGTCGTCTGTTATACTGTCAGGTTTTTCAGTTGGTCATACCGCTAGGCATCTGTGTGTAAGCTTTATCGATTGTTACATAGATACAAAAATGACCTCATTGTGTACGTTGGCTAATACATAGATTGTTGTGTTCAAGATCTCTTACTATGTTTACTGATTTGACAATGGAATAGTCAGGAAATTCGCTCTGTTCTTTTTATTTTTATAGATTTCCTTACAGAATAAATCCTATATGATATTTCCATTTAATATCAGTCTTTGATATCAAATAATTTATTCCATATCACATGTTACTTTATAATTTATAATAAATATTTTATGTCAATTCTGTTTTTGGGTCATCCGCTGTTGTAATATATTCATCATTGTCAATTTACAATGTTTTTGTCATCTATAGCTGACTTACCATCTTTAATTAGTACCTGTTTTCGATTGACTTTGTCTTATTTTTCCTAAAATAAAATTAACTTTATTTTCACCAAATATAAATTTATTAGGTTTTCCGACAAAGGCCTTTTTTTGGTACCAGCTCGTTCTAAAGTAAATATAACATGTCTAAAGAATCTAAACAAGTTGTATTTCTTGATTTTGTTCTTTGTTTTCTTGTTAATTTTGGGTTTGCATCGACATTAGATTATTATTAGTAATTTATTTGTCACTCATAAGTTGGGAGTCAGATTTTGTATTATCTATAAATCCAGCTGCATTTACATTTTCTTCATCTATATCTATCTAATAATAATATGGATAATATAATATAGGATATATTAAATTCTTTACCATCCGATTTTCGGCTTATTCTACATTGAATGTTATAGATGTTTATAAGTTCTGCTCATTTACAGTACCTACCCTTGGGCAATGTAATGGTTTTTGGTGCTTCAGTCGAGTATTGCGAGTTCTTAGAGCCTAGTAACGGCAATTTTGCTTGTATACGTGTCCGTTTAAATGAAAATGAGCCTCGTCGCTCCAAGAAATGGAATCCTCTGTCTAAAAACGCTCCAAAATGGTTTCACAAAAAAATTTGCGTGACGCGGTCATTTTTTTTTCAATTCTTGAATTATTTGAATTTTAAAAGGATGAAACGTCATATCTTTTTTCAAAATTTCGTGCACAATTGCTCTTGCAAGTCCCAGTGAAGCTGCCCTTTTCCGTATCGAAAGTCGTGCATTTTCACTTAAACTGCGTTCAACCAGTTCAAAGTTTTCGGGGGTCCTTGACGATCGGCCTGGCCTTGGTGTGTTCATAGCCGAAGCAGTTAAGCGGAACCTCTCCACCTACGCACGAATTAAATTCACACTCGGCCCATCGTCTATTCGTCGAATATTGAAATGTGAACAAAACTGTCGGCGAGTGAGTACGTAAAAATCGTTACTCTTGAAAAATGCTTCAATAGCAAACGCGCGATGCTCACCCAAAAATCCGCACAATCGGTGATTCTAATGACACCACCTTTCCCCCGCACTGTTTATAACTTATTGAGATATTCGGTTTTTAAAATATAAATCTGCCGCCAGACACCCCTTACAAGAACGACATGTAATAAAATATGATCTAGGAAATCGTGCATGGCGTCGTTGCGAATTTTTTTGAGCGGCTTCATGCGGTTGCCTAATTCGTCCAAACTTGTAAGCGGCTTGGAATAAACTTCTTTTATAGAGCCCCAGTAAAAAAAATCTAGTGGGTTTTTGAATAGGAGGAGAACGTAGAGGCCACCAAACAGGGCCCAGCTGACCAATCCATTTGTTGGGATATGTGGCATTTAAATACGCTCTAACATTTATAATGGAATTCCCTGACTTCTTCGGCCACCTTATGCGTTAAATTTGGCAGGTCGTGTTGCAAGAAGCTTAAATAACTTCCTCCCGTTAAGTTTTTGGGCAGTTCAAATGGACCTTAGATGTATATTCTGCCAAGTTATCTACCTGTTCGTCTGTAAATGCGGCTCTTGTTTTTTTATAGCAAGTTGTGATATTTTCTTCTCTATATCTTACTTTTTTTACGAATCCGGATAATGTCATATGGAAAATGCAACAGTTTTTATTTTTCTACCCTCTTTGATTACTGCCATCTAAAGGATAGTGTGGTTGAACGCCATATGCCCACACACGCACCAGAAATATTTGGCATTCAACAGGAAGCGAATGTCGTTGTGGGTCATGACCATACGGGGATATGCATAATCTCATGCGAATTCACATCCACATAGCATATACTACAACTTTGTGCTCGTAGGAAGTGCGTATCTTCCCACGGCCATACGTAAAAATCATTCCTGTGCAGGAATCCAGGTCTAATAGCACTACAACACACACAGATGTTGTATTCTGGGCGGGACCTTACAATCTGCCTGTTACTGTTACTGTACAGTCTTGTCGTTGTAAACGATGTCGCGATAAACCATTTTATATTGTAATTAAAACTTGTCTTCGACTAGACCATGTTAAATAAAAACTGCGCCAGACTTTCGTAATCACTTAAAAAGTACTACATACACGGCTTCTCTACCCGTATTGGATAGAGTACTCCAAAGACAGAAGAGTGTTGTTTTGCATTCCTGAAATTAATTAGATTGTTAAGTAATCGGAAATGATGACAAAACAAATATCTAATGGGGAAACAAAATACATTATTCATTATAAAAAGTTTTCAAAATGTCTACATGTCAATACACTTGCGTGGTTAGTTCTGCGACTCCTAAGTTGTCACAAATTAAACCTGAATTGTTAATTAAAATTATCAAATAACGAATATGTTGCTTGCTATAGGTTATTACTGTAGTAATAACAACGCCAGTTGGATTAACACCGATTTATTGACAAAAACATACCGCTGCCCGTAGGTAGCACGGTACGGGAGGGGTGGCATGAAAGGGACATTTTTTAAATTTGAGGTCATAGTAAGTAATTGATGCAATATTTGGAACAGATTAGAGACTAATAGGAAGCGTTTATTAACAAACTATTGAAATGAAATGCAATAATTGTCATAAATAATTTGTTAATTCTTTATTTACGTATATTTAAAAAAATGTGTATTTTGTCCCTTTCATAAATGGACTGTATTGAAAGTTGTCATTATTTTATCTTACCATTTTAATCTATATATATCTCAGTTTTCTTATAATTAACAAGAAATTAAACACTTATAGAGAATTAAAAATTGTAATCATCTCTTTTCTTTCATTCTCTTAACAGCTTTGAAAAATAATAATTTGCTTTTTATTAGAATTATAATCAACAGTCTCTATAAACCTTAAATTACAGTCTGTAAAGTTAAACTAAACTTAGATACTAATCATTGCAGTTTTTAGTGACATAGTGAGCAAAAATAATTAAAAGTACCTTTAATGCCACAGGTTTCGTGTGCCCATTTTGTGCAAAGTTTACATTGATACCAATCTTCAGTGCTTTCTAAATATGTTTTCTTACAAACATTACATTGGTCATCGTCTCCTGTTTTATTTTTTGTAATTGTACGTTTTCTTAACCTTGGAGTGTCTTTTTCATTTTCTGATATATCATTTATTGAGTCAGAATCCGTAACTATATTTGACGAAGCATCGCTGTTATTGCTACTGTTTGCAATTTTTCGTGCAGCCTTTTTCTTCTTTTGACTAATTGTAACATTTTTCGTAATATTCATTTTCTTTTTAGCCTTCTCGTTACGTTTCGATTTGATAGATTCTTGATCTGCAAAATTACTTTTAAAAATTTGTTTCACATGTTTTAAGTTTTGTTTCTCAGTTTTGGGTGCTTTCTTTTTTAAGATATCCATCATATTTTCTAAAAGCAGTCTTTCTTTTTCAGGGGTTTCCGTTATAATCGTAGTTTTAGCTTTACGTTGCTTCCCAGTAGGTTTTCGTGGTAAAGCTTTAGGGAATGGTCGAACGACTTCTGGAGTTATTAGAATGTAAGCAGAGTTGGAAGATCCATGTCGTGTATCTTTTATGGTTGATGTTCCAGGTTGTGGATCATTCAAAGTAAAAGATCCAGGTCGTATCTCGTTTATAATCGATGTTTCAGGTTGCGAATCATTAAAAGTAGAGGGCCCAGCTTGTGTTTGACTTAAAATGGACGGTGAAACGATTCGTTTATTTGAATCAAGTTCAGGGGGTAATGACGTTAAAAGATCTTTGAGGCAGTTCTTCTTCATTTGAGGAAGATTTGTCAGAGTCTTCAGATAAATCAGTGGGGGGTCTTGAGGTTCTGTGGTCTGTCAGTCACGAAAGCAGACAAAAAAATCTTCATCTGAGAAAATATTGTTATTAATTGGCCATATCCCGGTGTTCTTAAAACCAGAGGATATATTATTCATATTAAAAGCAGCAAAGAAAGCATCTTTAGCAAATTGAGCCACATTATAAATTGTGACAGTTTTGCCAGGGTTTGAAGTCATCCAGTCATTCATACTGGCTCTATACCGAGCTTTGAAGGGCCCGAATACTGTCACATCCAGAGGTTGCAGTCGGTGACTACTGTGGGGTGGAAAGGTTAGTATTATTATGTTATTTGCTCGGGCATACAGCACTACATTAATGGTTATATGCGTCTTATGGTTGTCGAGGACAATTAGGCTGGCGAATCAGCACTAGGCTTAACAAAGTGCACAAAATGTTTCAAATCTTTAAAAAAAACAATCTTCAGTTATCCAACCAGAAACATTAGCGAGGCCTAAAGCACCTGTAGGACCATTTTCTAGCATGTGTTCCTTAAAATGAACATGTGGGAATATAAAAACAGGAGGAATACTTCCACCAGCAGCATTTGCAAAACCCAGCAAAGTAACAAGCGCTCCACGTTCAGTTGAGCTGATTTGACCAACTCTCTTAACACCTGCTTGGGCAACTCTGGTCTATAATACTTTTCAAAACTTTATCGGACCAAACACTTGGTTGATTATTTATTAGCGCCCATGCCATTTCTCATCAGAGTGCCCAGGAGTCTTTTGGAGGAAGTCAGGATGTCAGATTTGGGAGAACTTGTAATATTGGACATCGATTCCAATGAACTAAGGACACCGTTTAAGGGCCTTGAAAGTCTTCCTAGGAATTTGGTCTCCAGCTTAAAAGAAATATTGGATAACGACAACGTTTTGGGCGATGTTGTAGCTAGGTCTCTTCTCCGCACCTTAGTTATCATGTTCGGCGGCTACATAAGGAAACAATGTCAATTGAAAACGGTCAACGTATTCAATTTAACGCTGAACTATTTGTAAATACCAGGAAGCCCATGAGGCCATTCTTAAGTAAAAAGCTGAAATCGCAGATATTCCAACAGATTGTTGATGAGAGGCTGGAACTTCTCAACCCTGGAAGGAGTATTCACGACGAGTTTGAAGAAGAGTGCAATATCTACAGTGATGCTGAGGACATCGCACAAAACCTTGTCGGCGTCACCGAGAAGTTTTAGGCCCCACCCCACCGAACCATCTCAGAACTGGGCGCTTCTCCGGTGTCCTTAAAGATGTACCAGATGAAGTTAACCGTCACCCTCGGAGCAGCCACAGCACCTCTCACAGCTCTTATAGCCTGTCCAATGCTAATGTTTCGCTCACACCAATATTAACGCCCCGTAGACGGGCCCGTTCCCCGATCCCCATGCATTATCTGACGCATCTGACGTGCCGATGCCTTTAAAAGATAAATTAAAACTTTAATATTAAAAATATAATTTATAGAGCCCCCGCAAACCATAGACTTTCTATCGGCCGATAAATAAGTCTGATGGGCTACTCAACTGCGTTCAAACTGAACTATCGGCCGACTGCTATATCAGTATGGAGCTCCTTGCAAGCGCGCACACCGACCGATTTAGTCGGCCGATGGTTCACTTCGCTCCGAGTTTTGGAGCCGGAAGGTCGTGCATTCTTTTCATTATGGCACTGTCCAATTCTACTCAATCGCTGGCTGTAGAAACTTCAATCGTAAATTTATTCGAAGAAGTAGAAAAAAGACCCGCACTTCATAAAAAAACTTAAAAGAATATTCTAATGTAAACGTGAAGAAAAAGTTGTGGGAAGAAGTTTGTGAGGCGGTTGTTCCTAGTTGGAATGAGCTTGGTGCCGAAGACAAAACGAAACAAGATACGTGACTATTTATTATATACATAATATAATAAAATAAAAAAATCTTTTTATTACCAAACATATTTTACATGTTTTACGTTCCGTTTACAATTTATTCATATTTGTTAAATGTTGTTTATGTCGGGTCCGCATTTTACGGCAAAAACTCCTCCATACGCTTCCACTCCGTTCTGTTTGAAGCGCTTCGTTCCCAGAACATGGCTGCAGTTTCCTTATATTCGTCGTGCCACCTCCTGGACGGTCTACCTTGTTTCCTTTTTACGCCTAATGGAGACCAACTTGTGATAACCTGGGACCACCTGTTGTCCTTTACTCGTAGCAGGTCCCAGTCCACGCCTACTTCAGCTTTATCGAAGTCATCCCGATGTCTTTGGCCTTTGTCGCCTTTCTTATTATGCTGTGATTTACTCTATCTTTTAGCTTGACTCCCATAAAACTGCGTTCAATTCCTCGTTGACAAGTCCTGAGTTTGAGTAAGTTTCTTTTTATTGTGGTCCAAGTTTGACAAGCATAGCAAGGACAAGGCATCGTTGCGTTTGAGGGGACTCTTAATTGAAAATTGTAAACTGATACATAAATAAGAAGACATGAATTTGGTTGAAACAATATTGCTTTAATTTATATATAATGAGCGTTAAACAAATATACACTTAATTTAAAAAATAACAATAGACACATAAGCTAAAGACAAGCTAGGGCTCACTTAACTTAAGTCCGTCCGGTATGGCTTCTCGCTTCTAAGTAGGGTTTTCTCAGTTTAGGTCCGTCCGCTGTGGCTTCCCGGGAGCGAGTGTGTCCGGGAATGCTGGAGCGCCGTGATATAGGCTCGGAGACGTCATATCGTATGATACAATTCCATTCCGCGACGAGGCCGTGAACCTGAGCTACCGCGTCCCGATCAGAATCTTCGGGCCAAACCCATAGGTGGAACGGGGCGACCCAATCCAATGCCCCGAAGTTGCGGGCAGTTTCAAACACAGAACATTAGCAAAACTTCTCTTTGACGCCGACAAGGTTGAACTGCTTCCGTTTGTACCTGGATTAGATGTGGTCATCCTTGTCTTTCCCTTGTTTAAGCCTTACAGCTGAACGAACATTCTTTCCGCCTTGGCGTATCGTTTTTACGTTTTTAAAAATGGCCTCCCTCCTTCTTCATGTTCTTAATCCAATTTCTGTACTGGGTTTTAAGGTTTTAGCAGCACTGTAAATATTACACTTTTCTTCAAACTCGTCGTAATACCCCTTACAAAGTTGAGATGTTGCAGCATCTAATCAACAAACTGATGGGATATCTGCGATTCCAGCATTTTACTCAGGAATGGCTTCAAGGCGATACCGCCTGCAGGGCGAGATAGGCCCGAGCGAGGTGAAGGCATCGGCGCGTCAGATGAGTCGATCAACCACATCGTCCTTGCAATGGGGTAACGTCCATGCGTTCAGTCGGGGAACGGGCCCGTCTACGGGGCGGTAATATTGGTGTGAGCGAAACATTAGCATTGGACAGGCTATAAGAGCTGTGAGGGGTGATGTGGCTGCTCCAAGGGTGACCGTTCACTTCATCTGGTACTTCTATAAGGACACCGGAGAATGGCCCAGTTCTGAGATGGTTCGGTGGGGTGGGGCCTAAAACTTCTCGGTGACGCCGACAAGGTTTTGTGCGATGTCCTCAGCATCACTGTAGATATTACACTCTTCTTCAAACTCGTCGTGAATACTCCTTCCAGAGTTGAGAAGTTCCAGCCTCTCATCAACAAACTGTTGGAATATCTGCGATTCCAGCTTTTTACTTAGGAATGGCTTCATGGGCTTCCTGGTATTCACAAATAATTCAGCGTTAAATTGAATACGTTGACCGTTTTCAATTGACATTGTTTCCTTATGTAGCCGCCGAACATGATAACTAAGGTGCGGAGAAAAGACCTAGCTACAAAATCGCCCAAAACATTGTCGTTATCCAATATTTCTTTTAAGCTGGAGACCAAATTCCTAGGAAGACTTTCAAAGCCCTTAAACGGTGTACTTACTTCATTGGAATCAATGTCCAATATTAGGGGAGACTGGGGCAAGATGAGATAGCTAAGACAAAACTCGTTATACAATGAAAATTAAACTCTTTAATAACAATCTTTAACAAAAGAGATAACTGTAGTGTATAACAGTTTAGCGTATACTTCCGAGTTTTGGGTACCAGAGACTGTTGCGTGTAACAGTTCGGAAAAGTATACGTGAATGAGCTTTCATGTGATAAAAGTTAAGAGGGAGGCGAAGTAACCAAACCCAATGAGTGCTGTAGTGCAACTGATTTATTTCCTATTAATATCGTTATAAGATAATTTACAATAACGTGGGAAAGTAGGATGCTTACTAAGCTAACCTTGTAATATTTGCTCTCAATATAAACATTTGAGTGTGCATAACATTGACATGGATTACAATTTATGCTAGCTTTGCTACGAATAATATTATAATGAATATACAGTAATTTTTGTACGGGCGTTTGTCCGTACATCCTGCCGCGTCAGAAAAGGGAAAGGGAGCGAGCTATTATTAGAAATAGGAAATAAACTTAAATAAGAATTAAGAAAAACTCAAACAAGGGATGTTAATGACTGAAATGTCGTTGTAACGTTATCAATGTTGATAATAAAAAGTAAGGCTTAAAATGTTTCTTCCGCTACATAAAAGTTATTTCAAACTATACTTAAACTAGATTAACATGCAACAGAGCGATATCTATATTTTCTTTCCCAATGAATCGACATAATTCCGTCATGGCTTCACGACAGTGATGCAGATTTAGTTGGACTATTTTTATTTTGTTTTGTTTTTGTTGTGTGTTCATTGTATTGATTGTGTTTATGTTGAGTGTACGATGAATGAGTGTTAAGAGTGTAGTGAGTTCTTGCTTAGTTTGTGTATGTTTCCTCACTTCCCCTTGCCGCTATACAGCCAAGACGGACTTAACCTTTCCGCCGTCTGGGAACCGCTACTCGGTTTGTGAGGAGGGTGTGTATCGTGATGTGGTGTGTTGGTTGGTGATGTTGGTGGTTGTGGTGCAGGGTACCCATCTGTCGGCCGACCCGTCTTTCGACGTGCCTTGCTGGTTGATGTCCATCCTGCTCTCATTCTCCTCAGTGCGGCACTGATCCCGACCACCCTCCACAGCGATCGTCTCCTCCACCGCGCTTCCGGCGGATGCACTGGTCGAGGCGACGACCCCCTCCGTTAGGTTGTCGGTCTCATTGCCGGACTTGTGTACTGGGCACGGGCACGTCTTGCACGTACATACTTCCCGCTTTCCCGCTTCTGTCTTTCCTCTCACCCCTGCAACCTCGTGGCTTGGTAGTTCAGCCACACTTCCCTTAACCAACTCTTGGGGGACACCCACTACAAGTGTACTCCTAGCGGAAGAGTCTCCTTGTAGATGTGTCCACCCCTCTAAGTATTCTGGCCCCTTTCCCGGAGAGGCCATCTAAGACCCTCTAAGCTTCCGGGGAGCAGATGGTCACCCTGCGTCTATCTAGTCTTAAGACCCCCAATGAAATGCCCTCCCGGTCGCCAAAGTCGCAGCCCAATAGCCATGTCATTGCCTCCTCGGTATTGGGGGTCACTAAAAAGAACCCTTCCGTAACCAACCCCGAGGCCGCAAAGGATAGGCACCGACCGTCAACTCCGTCCAGGACAGCCTTCTCAATGAGGGCCGTAAGCCTTTGTCTTACCAACGCAGCAACCTCCTCAGTCATGGCTTCTCCGTTCCCGAGCCTCACCGCCACAGATAGTTCACTTTGACCCGTGCCAGGTCTCCGTGTTCCCTCCTGGCTCCCAGCCGGGGACTGGAGACAGTTTTGTCTTTTAAAAGGGCGCTGCTGCGTTTGCTTGTCCGGATCAGTTCCCTGCCTTTTCAGCTTCTGCGCTCTCGAAACGCCTCCGAGATCCCTCATCCCAGCCACAGGAGCAAAGTCCTCATATTTCTTCATTAAGTTAACATAGCTATCTGCAAATTCTTCGCATCTTCCGCTCCAAATTGAAAATTGCGCGGTTTTTAGAGTTTCCAAGTTTTTGTTCAAAGTTTGTTTCTATGGGAATCGCGACTTCAGGTAAGCGCGGTGTTGTTTGTTGATACAAGACTTCACAAGTCTGTTCCTCTTCAGGTAATTGTAGTTCTGAGTTATTATTCTTGTTATGGCTGGCGTAGTATTCCGTTATGGTTGATGAAGAGGGTGATAAAGACTTGATGACTGTTGGTCGCGTTGACAAATCTTGCAGCGTTCAAGATATGTACTAGGTTCGTTGTGTTGGTAAAAGCAGTTTGTACAAACTTCCAAGTTCAGTACGGTCTTCATTCTGTCTTGGGGAGATAATTTTTCAAATGTTGGGCAGTAGTGTAGATAATGCTCTTGATAACATAATATACACTTTGGAGCACAAGTGGCTATAGTTTGACATTCTCTTCCGTACATCGGACGTACGTCCCGTACGTTGATGTTGAATATTTTGGGTGGAGAGCAAATGCTTTGATGCGGCATATCTCTCTCTTGAGAAACTGGCTCAAATGCGATATACCTCTTTTCGGTGACAACAGGAATTTCGATGTGGGGCATATTGTGTACTGAATGTTAGATGACGGTGGAGAGCCCTGTTCATTCCTTGTATATTTTTTCATATTGTTTAAATTCTTGCTCATACAATATATCCGATCCTTGAAGTATATTATCAATTTTTAAATGTAGCGAGTCGATTATATTCCAACGGTTTTGGACCTTGCGTATTTCGTCCTCCAGTTCCCATTCTTCAGAGATGTTATCGATTTCTAAATTACTCACGAATCTTTTTAAAGCTTCTGAAGTTGGTGCGTTGTTGCCTTATATAATTCGCGGCCTCGTTGGTTAGCGAAGCGCTAGCACCTGAAGGAACGGGGAGAAGCTTTTCCATCTTGAGACGTTTCTTAAAAATGATTTGAAAAGATCTTGCTTGTTTGTGGCTGTAGCTATAGGCGGTGTGCCCTTACTCTTCGGCGTTCGACGATACCGCAACACACACGAAGAAGTTAGTTAAAGATAGCTAATGCGACCCGACGCGGATGCACTGTATGTTACTTGCGACGTTTCGCGAGGGAACTGCTGGGGTTCCCGGGGGGTTTTTGTGGGGTTTTTTTTTTTTTTTCGGGGGGGGGACCGGGGGGGTGGGGGGGGGGGGGGGGGGGGGGGGGGGGGGGGGGGGGGGGGGGGGGGGGGGGGGGGGGGGGGGGGGGGGGGGGTGGGGGGGAACCCCCGGGGGGGGGGGGGGGGGGGGGGGGGGGGGGAGAAGGGGGGGGGAGAAAAGGGGGTAAATTTTTTTAAGGGGGGGGGGGGGGGGGAAGGGGGGGGGGGGGTAAGGGGGGGGGGGGGGGGGAAAAAAACCAACCCAAGGGGGGGGGGGGGGGGGGGGGATATTTTTTTTTTTAAAATTTTTTAAAAAAAAAAAAAAAAAGGGGGGGGGGGGGGGGGGGTTTCCCCCCCCCCCCAAAAAAAAAAACCAAAAAAAAAAAAAAGGGGGGGGGGGAAAAAAAGGGGGGGGGAAAAAAATGTGGGGGGGGGGGTAAAAAAATATATAATTATACAGTAATTTTTGTACGGGCGTTTGTCCGTACAATAACCTTTAGGGAACCGTGTACTACTAAAAGTCCGACTTTAATATAAAATAATTTATTAATTAATTTACATTATACGAAACAGCATTTACATTTTACGAAGCGGCACACGTCCTAACAATTAGATACTATCGGAATGACTGGCGCACCCGCCGGTCGCCCTGTGGCTTGTTACCGAAACGCGCTGACACGGCCCCTACACTTCCCTAAAAAAAAAAATATATATATATTTCTAATAATATCTAAATACCTACTAAATATAAAGTTCAATAATCGTACATTACTCATAATTGAAACATAAACAAACTCGACTCAACACCTCAGTCTGCTGACGGTTGACATTCTCTAGCCACTTGTACTTTGGACTTATACCTACGTACATAATATCATGTTCTAATTTCACAAAGGTTTAAACACAAGGAATTTAAATACCATACTTTAAAGAATACAATAATACAAAAGAATCTTACATATTTACGTGTGCCGCTTAAAACTATAAGAATGTACATAATATGTTAATACAGAATTACTCACATTAAGTCATATTAAGTTTAAATTTTGAAAATAGTTAATAACTAATTAATCGAATTTAATTTTAAGTTAACAATATAACGATTTCTCAATACAGACAATATTAATACTACACATTTTGACTCTGAGTTACCTTTTTCGAATCCTTATTAAATATTTTTCTCATATGTCTTTTATAAAGACGAAAGGCCACATGTAAATACAATAATACAACACCGGCCACCAGCACCATCGATATCACGAAATTACTATTAACTTGGGTTTCCACATCCCAAAACAGACATTATTTTAAATCTAGGCCGTCTTCAACAAAAACAAGTTACATAAAACGCACAGGTTGCCTAACAATGCGACTACTGCGTGTGCATTTTTCAGCTCTAGGAATTACAACGGATGTCGGCTTGGAATCTGTCTGCGTGGGCTCATGTATGTACGTTTGTTTGTCCGTCTGTCTCGTCAAGTCTGTACCTAACCTAAATTGATCATAATCTACGTCGTCGCTCTCTCTAATCACGTAGGCTGGCTTCAGTCTATCTAGCGACACTTGCGCCTGTCTGTTAGGCAGCTGTATCTGGTAATACTTATCTGTTCTCCTTATAACCTTAAACGGTCCGTCATACGGTGGCTGTCAAGGCTTACGTACGGCGTCGCTCCTAATAAGTCTGGGTGTACAAATATACTCTTTGTGTTGGAGTGCGTGCGGCTTGGGCGCTGGTTTAAAAAATAAACTCGGCAAATTTCCCGTTTTGCCCCATAACTGGGGTAAGATGGGAAACGCTGTGGGGCAAAACGAGTACGCTTTTTAATCGGATAGATAGCGTTCACAAATGTATTAATACACGCACTTTCGGTTGTCAACTGTTTTATTTTTAATAGACACAAATCAAAAAAGTTTTTATATGAAAGAATCATGTTTTGTGTTGTTTCAGTCTCCTCATTTTGTATCCATATAGCGGCTTCTTCTGTATTTTCTATACCTTGCTTTCCTTCCATCACTGTTATATCTCTTTGTAATGTGACAACGTTTCTCTTCGGGTCATAGACACGATATCCCTTTACATTTTCAGAAAATCCAACAAGTATAAACTGTTCTGCTTTCTTATCCCATTTCAATCTTTGTTCTTTGGGAACATGGACCATAACTGGACTTCCAAATAGACGTATGTGACTTAGGTCTGGCTTTCTTTGATTCCACATTTCATAAGGTGTTTTGTTAACTAAACTAGATGTAACAGTTCTATTTTTCAGGTAGACTGCTGTATTCGCAGCTTCTGCCCAAAATTTCTTGTCAAGTTTTGCTTCAAACAACAAACATCGTCCCTTTTCTATTACAGTTCTGTTGGCTCTTTCACAAACACCATTCTGTTCTGGGGCGTATGCAGTAGTCTTTTGATGAATTATTCCTTCATTTGCCAAATAGTTGTCCATTACACCATTACAAAATTCACCCCCATTGTCAGTACGCAGTACTTTAATCTTCTTACTCTGTTGGTTCTCTACCATAGGTTTGAATTCCTTAAATTTCTGGAAAACTTCATTTTTGTGTTTGAGAAAGTAAATGAATGTCATCTTGCTGTAGTCATCCACAAAGATCAAAAAATATTTTGAACCATTTATAGACTTAATCTCCATAGGTCCACAAACATCTGCATGGACTATTTGAAGTGTCTCCGAGCTGGTATGTTCACTATGAGCAAATGGCAGCCTTGTTTGTTTGCCTTCGCAACATGTTACACAGTTCTCCTTCTTTATGTCACTTGGAGAAGAAAAATTCACTCCTTCTACGATGCCATTTCTCATTTTATTTAAATCGCTACAATTGATATGTGCCAAGCGCTTGTGCCATAATTCTGCACTTACCAATGCTGGTGCGGCTAACATACAATCTGTTGTTTTTATATTTAACTTGTAAACACCATTGGTCAAATGTGCCGTGGCCACCAATTCATTCTTCATATTACGAATGTAGCAATTGTTTCCGTTTTTTATGAGCTCACTCACTGATAACAGATTTGTTGACAATTTTGAAATGCACAAGACATTCTTCATCCGCCAGCTTATTTTCTTGCTCGACTATGAAAACTGTTTTAAATCGTCCCAAATGTTTTTTCCCGCAGTCGTTATCAGAATCAGTGTCGGCATTAAAAGTTTCAAGAGCTTTTCTTACTCGTCGTTCTAAGGTCGACTTCGGAACATCGTAAGTAGCCGAGGCTCGAAGAAATCCCATTCTATCAGTAAGAACAGCATTTACTGCTCTTCTCGTCTCTTCTTCGTTCCATTTGTCACGATCTGTTTTTCGTTTATAGTTGCGAACCATTTTATGTGTAGACAAATAAATAAATAGGTAAATACTTTTGATCCTGATTTAAGTAGAATTTAAAAATATTATCAGTAGGTACTTACATAGAAAATGTTATTTTAATCATAAGGGCGGGGCAAAACGGGATAGTATCCCATTATGCCCCGATCCACACGTAGTTAAAAAAGATGACGCAATTCTAACCTCAAACTAAACCGGCGAAAAAATCTGGTTTAAATCTAATGTTTTGGACTCCTATAATAAGCTCGGGATAGAAATTATTTCTTTAACATTAACACAGGTACTTACATGTCTGTACATCAGTTTTCGAATCAAATTTCGCGTTAAAAAAATTGCAATATCACTTTTTTCTCTCTGCAACGCAAAAACGAGTTCCAGCATGTCCGCTCTGCATGGACGCACTGGCGGAGAGTGAAGTTCGTGCAAATGACGTTGTTGCCGCTCAGAACACAATAACAATCCACGCACACAAGCTTACTTCCCGTGCTGCCCCGAACTTCATCTTGCCCCGTTCTCCCCTACAAGTTCTCCCTAATCTGACATCCTGACTTCCTCCAAAACACTCCTGGGCAAAATTCATCAATTCTTTCTTTGGTAAATTCATTAGCTCGGTCTTGAGAAGTTCCAGTTGGCTGTCTTAAAGATAAAACTGTCCGAAGACGTTTTAAATAAATTAAAATCCTTTTAGCCTGTATCTGCCAGCGAACCCACCCTTGGAAGGATTTTTTTATAGCTAGTTGATATGTCGCAAATCCATTCTGGTCAGGCCATTAAACTTATTCTCCATAGTTAATACATACTCCATCAGCAGGGTTTCAATATCTTGACTAAAAACTGGCCTTCGACCAATGAATTTACTTGTTAATACAAAAGCGCAGCGAGACATGATTTGTCCACCAAAAACTACAAATCAGGTCTCAGATCGTACTATTCTCATTATCGTCAAAAAGGAGTTCAGTCAATACGTCATTTTTCGATTGTCTCGGCTTTATTATTGTTCTGAGATCGAGAATGTTCCATTGTTTTGAGCGTGGTTGTGAGAGGATTTGGAGATGGTGTTTGCTTTGGGGTATCATAATCGACTTGAGGCTTTTCAAGCATTTCTTGGTACAAATCGTCAGGAGACTTTCTATCATAAAAATTTAAAGAAGTCCTTAAGGTTGAAACTTCACTTTCTGATTTCCAATTAATTTTTTGTTCTTTACTTGTTTTAGCCTTTTTATTTCTTGTTTTACGTTAGTTAAACCCGGTTTGGGTATAGGCCCAATTATGTAGATCTTGGGCTATACGGCACCAGTCTATGCCAGCAGATTTTTCAGATCGTTTTCCCTAGCGTGTCAAGGGCCCTTTGATTCTCTTGCCTGGATGTCCCTTCTACTGGGTAATTACGACTAATAACCAACCCCACTTCAGTTTTATTTTATCCTTTTTTTATGTCTAACATTCTCGCTCTAAAACATGTAGAGGACACAAATATTTATTATTTATTGAATGTATATTTAATTTTAGCATATATGCTCGAACGTATATGTATATGTGACGAATAGTCAGTCATGTATTTGCGTCCCTTCATCACTATGCGATAACAATTGTTTTTTACACTCGTTCACATATTAAAATCTTCCCTCTTCAATCACAATTTCAAATTTCCACTCGCTTACCCCGCGGGAAATACCGCGCCACACCCAGAGCCCGACCCCTCTAGCGTTACTAGCCTCAAACGCCCGTCGACAAAAACTAGCGTAACCTGCATGTTCCCGCTGTTTTGTACGTCTGCGACGCGCGGATCGGGTTTCACGCAATCGTTCCTTGTGACTTTGTTGGTTTTGAAAGATTGTCAAGTGTTAATATGAAACCATTTAATTAAACGACAGTTCATTTTGACCGTGAACACACGACTGATTTATTAGCATAGACACAGAGTACATTAAAAGGTTGCCAGATGGCATTAGTTGGTATGTTTTTATGTCAACGGCTATACATTTTTAACACCCCAACTACATAAAATAAACAAATATCGTTATTTAAACAATTCTTCATTATATATATTTAACAGTTCCATACATTTATAATGTTTAATAGGACTAAGTGCTTTAGTTAGAACATCTGCTGGCATAGCACTTGTTGGCAAATATTTTAAATCTATAATTTTATCATTTACTACATCTTTGACAAAATTTGATATCTAATATCAATGTGTTTACATTGATATTAGATATCATTTTGTCCGGATCTATCGTTAGAATTAACTTGGCTTTGGCCTTGGCATCTTCTGCTGCGCTTGCTGCTGTGGCTGCTTCTGGTTTCTCTTGCTTTATGCAATCAGCCACACCCTCCAGAATGAGCAAATTCTCCACCGCAAACGCCCAGTCGTCATAATTTTACCGACCTTTCAATTTGGGAATACTGTTCAAGAAAGAATTTGTAGCCATTTCCGTTAATTCACTACTTGCATTCACAGTTTCTATTTTACAGGTATTATACACTGCGCCTAAGCTAAATAAAGCAAACTTATACTTTTAAATTTAAACTACTGGCATACTGGGCCCATAACCTAATAATAAAACGACAGTTCATTTTGACTTTGAATACACGACTAATTTATTCGCAAAGACACAGAGTACATTAAAAGGGTTGCCAGATAGCATTAGTTGGTTTGTTTTTATGTCAACGGCTATACATTTTTAACTGTACCAAAGCCGGTTAGCATAAATCGAAAGACAGTTTCTTTACCGGTTGAATTATTGTAAAATAAAATTAAAAAACTAAAAAACTATTTAAATTATATAGTTCCACGTTACCAATAGGCATTGTAAACAATTATCCTCGTCGCCAATGTTATATCTGTGTGGGACGTTGTAATAACACGCTAGTAGACCGAGAGTGACTGACTTTTATTAAGAATGTTATATCTACCTACATAACACTGGGATTACTCGTTGAGTTAATATTTGCTTAATGTAGTGGGCGACCAACTAGTTCATTGAATTGGTTTTGTGTTTCCAAGTCTGCAACTTTCAAGACTGTTTATATGTTGATTGGCCTCACACAAATCCTTTTCAAGAATGTTAATGCGCCCCAAAGCAGTTTCATACTCAATGCCAAAGTTATCCAGCCTATTGAGTATTTTCTTGAACTAATAAAGATAATTCGGATTTGAGTGTCTTTTTACTGTCTAGTATCTCTAAAAACTCCTTCTCATTTTCCTCTCTTTCCAAAGTAAGTTGAGCACAGAGTTCCTTCGTAGACTGCAATTCCTCTAATGCTAGCTTTAATTTGGACTCCTCTTGTACGGCTAAGCCTCTGCGAGTCAGCAGCATGTTTCAGAAAAAAAGACTGTCTTGTGGTAAGAAGTTTAATTGTACTCAATTTAGTGGAGGCGTGATGGAGTTTGTTTTTAGATTTAATATAATTTATTTACAGTATGTAACACTTGTAGCAAGGTACTTACGTGGTAATTGTTTCACTTATTTGTTTTAAAGAACAAAATTACTTAGATTTATTTGATTAAGAAAACTCACAAATTTGAATTTAAACTGACAACTGCCACTAATAATTTTCTTTCACAATTTACTTTATTTACACGGTTATAACGTAGAAAGTTTATTACGAACAGTATTATAACAAATCAATCTTTGAAAAAAGCATTAAATATTGATTTAAACAGGAAAATAATATTATTTTATAAATATTTAAGATTAGTAGTCAAAAACAGCTGTTACCCTGACAGTGTTGCCAGTGTCTGTCACAGTTCTTCACCATTTAAAATCACAAGTACCAAACTATCCATATCCACCATACAAAAATGTTCCAAGAAAATAAGATTTCAGGCAGATTCTGACAGTGATATTTCATACCCCATCTGTAGCACATAGTGAATCACCATCAGTGACATCTTTAAAAATTAAATCGTCTTCAGACTAAATAAAATAAATAAATAAAAAAGCTTTTTATTACCAAACATATTTTACATGTTTTACGTTCCGTTTACAATTTATTCGTATTTGTCAAATGTTGTTTATGTCGGGTCATTTTGCGGTAAAAGCCTCCTCCATACGCTTCCACTCCGTTCTGTTTGAAGCGCTTCGTTCCCAGAACATGCCTGCAGTTTCCTTATATTCGTCGTGCCACCTCCTGGACGGTCTACCTTTTTTCATTTTTACGCCTAATGGAGTCCAACTTGTGATAACCTAGGACCACCTGTTGTCCTTTACTCGTAGCAGGTCCCAGTCCACGCCCACTTCAGCTTTATCGAAGTCATCCTGATGTCTTTGGCCTTTGTCGCCTTTCTTATTATGCTGTGATTTACTCGATCTTTTAGTTTGACTCCCATAAAGCTGCGTTCAATTCCTCGTTGACAAGTCCTGAGTTTGAGTAAGTTTCTTTTTGTTGTGGTCCAAGTTTGACAAGCATAGGAAAGACAAGGCATCAGCGTCACTTCCATTGCTTTTGCTTTGATTAGGGGGGGCAACTTACTTTTAAATATTTCCTTTAAAGTTCAGTATTTTCTCCAAGTTAGTTTTATACGTCGGTCAATTTCAGTCAGAAAATATCACACTATCCAAAAATTTATTACAACAGTTTTCTTTATATATCAACACTAAATTGTCCATTAATAGATTTCGAAGTCTATCAAAAACATAGTCCTTTTGGTATTTCATTAATTCACAGTCGGTTAACCTTCTTCTCTTCCCTTCTTCTACAAACTTTTCGAATACTTCGGTATCAGATGGTAACCTAGGGCTACCCTTAGATAATTTCGTACCAGTTATGTATTTAAGGGTACTCCCAACTCTAGAAAGTTTGGATTTCCTCCAATAGCATTCTATGGATGTGCAAGATGGATCTTCACTTCTGCGATGAACCCACATTAAGAATGCCATGGCTTGTTTGCAGCCTCCTTGAGAAGCCACACAATCATGACATTCTACTGACTTAACAGTTTCTTCTTGTTCGTCGACTACCAAAGACACTCCATTATTATTATTATTATTTTCTATCGGGGACACCCTTAGCAGGACGGGTGATCAGTCCACGTTGTCCGCTGACCATTTCACCCATTTCCTCCTTGCAGAGATTTGGGTCATCCAACTCTTCCCGTTCCCCTTCAAACCTTCCGGTTTGCTTGCAGAATCTTATTATTTTTTTTCATCTGTAGTTCTTTAATGTCATTTAATGTAACTTTGTCCGAGCCCATATGCATTTGTCTTAGCCTCGAGTATGCAGAGCATTCAGTGAGTAGATGGATGCTTGTTTCCTCACTTTCTCTGCACTCCGGACATAGGGGGTCGCTGCCTGTTCCTATCATTGTAAGATGTCTGTTTAGACGGCAATGTCCTGTTATGATTTCTACGATGAGTCGGATGTTCACTCTCGTTAGTCTCATCAGGTTTTTGGTCTTCTTTTTATATAGGCTATGTATGAACATTTTCGACTGTCTCATACCAGTCGAAGATTTCCATCTTTGGTTTGTCTCTTCTATGATTCTGCGCTCGATTATTCCCTTGGTTATTTTATGGGCTATCGGAAGTCTCGGTTCCGGCCCAATCAAGCTTTCATCGGCTCCTTCGCGAGCGAGTTCGTCCGCTCTCTCATTGCCAATATGTCCTTGGTGTCCGGGGACACAGGCAATTGCCACTTCTACCTGATCAGTTAGTTTGTACAGTGCTTCCTTGCATTCTTTTACAATAGCGGATGTTGTCTCTTCTTTGCATAGCGCTTTAAGTGCCTGGCAATCTCTGCACATCCCATGATGTCGAATATGTCCGCCTGGAATGCGCTAACAAGTTTCCCCAGAGGGATTGATCTTGTTATCTCTATTCCGTCCTCGCATCTCATGTATATGCCTGACCCAGAGAGCTTTGTCGTTTCTTTCCTGGAACCATCTGTGTAGCATACTACATGTACTATACTACTGTGTAGTATATACACTTCTGCCTTTCCCCAATGCGGATTCTGTATCTCTTGTCAAAAATCCTTTCCTTGCGTATGAGATCATTGTTTACAAGGATCATTGACATGTTCTTGTCATTTACTTTACCTATGCTAGCATGACCTGTGTCCATGATATTTCCTTTCCATAGGTCTGCGCTTTTTAACCTGAACCACGTTTCCGTAGCTTTTCTTTTTATTTCTAGATCTAGTGGCATTAGTCCAAGGATGATCTCAAGCGCCGCTGTTGGAGTCGTCCTCATTGCACAGGTGATCATCAATGCGGCCAACCGCTGCACTTTGTCTAGTTCTATTTTATTGGACTTTAGCGAGGCCTTATGCCACCACACTATTGCGCCATGGGTAATTCTGGATAATATTATCGCCCTGTATATCCAGGCGACAACATTTGGCTTCAGCCCCCATGTTCGACCTATAGCACTTTTGCATTGTAACATTGCGGCCTTTGCCTTTGCGCAACTGCTTCTGATATGAGTGCTGAAACTGAGTTTGCTATCCAGTGTTACACCAAGATACTTTATTTCTTTTACTAATTCAAGTTCTGAGTTATCTATGCGAACTGGTTCTCTATTTTCTAGCTTCCTTTTGTTCGTAAAAAGCATTATTATATATTATTATTAGCATCCCGTCTTTCTTTATGCTTTCAAGCTTACACGATTTTACTGCGGACAGGGTTTTTACCATTCGTGCTGCGTCCGGATATTTCTCAATCCCTTCACAGAACGCCCTCCATCCGCTCGTGTTTGCTTTCCTGCATTGACTTTTGAAAAGATTTCTCTGTTCTCTATATTTCATCCAGCTCTCCTCATCTCCATTCTGTAGGGCCATCCGAAGAGCTCGGCGTGTTCTTTTCCTGGATTTCCCCAGTGCTTTTGTCCACCATGTTTGTCCTTTTCCAGACTATTTTTCTGATCGGGCAAGCTTTGTGGAATGCTTCTCTTAGAGTTTTGGCATTGGCATCACATCCTATAATAATCGGAATGTTCTTACCTTGATATTTCCTTTTTACTACCTCAAGCTCCCTTATTAGCGGCTCGAAGTCTATTTCACTCGGAAGATAGGCGCAGACTATAAGTATTCTCTCCTTATCTCCGTTGCAGACTTGAATGGTTAGTTCTACACTCGCTAAGTCTCTGTAACAGTCAGACTTTATGAGTTCTAGCGATCTCACCCTGTTGCTCACATAGATGCACGCCCTGGGATTAGACTCACCATCATAGTAGATTAGATTACCTCCCAGAGCGCCCATCCCGACCACTCGCCTGTTTATAACGTATGGTTCTTGCAACAGAGCGATATCTATATTTTCTTTCCCAATGAATCGACATAACTCCGTCATGGCTTCACGACAGTGATGCAGATTTAGTTGGACTATTTTTATTTTATTTTGTTTTTTTTTTGTGTGTTCATTGTTTTTGTTGTGTTGATGTTGAGTGAATTATGGATGTCGCCGCCGGAGGACCCAAAAAAAACCAAAATTAATTCAAAGTAATTTAATTAAAATAAAACTTATGTAATTACAATTTAAATTTACTACTAAAGAAACTAGTCTAGTTCCTATCGATGCTAGATATGGAATGACCGAGACACAGTAATAATGTTTAAAAGAAGTAATTGTGAAATGTGGAAGATTCCCATTAATACGCAGTGTCGGATGGCGCCGGCCTCCTTTGAGTTCGTCGCTACCTCTTTCCGTCAACGTTGCATTCTTGCCTCGTGTGAACGATGTTGCAATAGTACACGGGGCAGCTGCTTACTTGCGATTTGCTAAGGGTGCGTCCATATAACAAGTGTACGGTGATTGTGTGTTTAGAGTGATGTGTGTTTTTGTTTAGTGTATGTTCCTCACTTCCTCTTGACGCTATTCAACCAGGACGGACTTAACTTATCGCCATCTGGGAACCGCTACTCGGTTTGTGAGGATGGTGTGTGACGTGGTGTGGTGTGTTAGTGTGTGTTGTTGAGGTGGTGGTTGTGGTGCAGGGTACCCATCTTTCAGCCGGCTCATCGACGTGCCCTGCTGGTTGCTGTCCATCCTGCTCTCGCTCTTCTTAATGCGGCCCTGATCCCGACCACCCTCCGCAGCGATCGTCTCCTCCACCGTGCTTCCAGCGGATACGCTGGTCGAGGCGGCGTCCCCCGCAATCGGGTGATCGGTCTCTTTGCCGGATTTATGTACGGGGCAAGACGCGCACGTGCAAGTGTCCCGCTTCCCAGTTTCTGCCTGGACTCCTCCTTTTTTCACTACCCTGGCCAGGACCTGCGTGGCCTGATAGTTCAGCCACACGTTCTCTGTAACCAATTCTTGTGGGACACCCACCACAAGTCGTACTCCTAACGGCAGAGTCTCCTTGTAGATGAGTGTCCATTCCGCTATTTCTAAGTCTGCTCTGTAGTTGTTCTGGCCCCTTATCAGCATAAGAGGGTCACATCTTAGACCCTCTAAGCTTCCCGGAAGCCAGATACTAACTCTCCGTCTGTCTAGTCTTAAGACCCCCAATGGAATGCCCTCCCGGTCGCCAAAGTCGCAGCCCAACAGCCATGTCATTGCCTCCTCGGTGTTCGGGGTCACTAAAAAGAACCCTTCAGTTACCAACCCCGAGGCTGCAAAAGACAGGCACCGACCGTCAACTCCGTCCAGAACGGCCTTCTCGATGAGGGCCGTAAGTCTTTGTCTAACCGACGCAGCAACCTCCTCATTCATGGCTTCTCCATTCCCTAGCCTCACCGCCACAGATAGCTCACTTTGACCCATACCGGGTCTCCGTGATCCCTCTTGGCGCCCAGCCGGGGACTGAAGACAGTTTTGTCTTTTGATAGGGCGCTGCTGCGTCTGCTCATCTGGGTCAGTCCCTTGCCTTTTCAGCTTCTGCGCCCTCAAAACGCCCCCCGAGTCGCTCGTGCCAGCCGCAGTAGCTGCTGTTGCCGGGACACCTTCGGTGCGCCCCGAGAGCCCAGAAGCCGCTCTCTTTTCTCTCGCCTTCCTTCGCCTATGCCTTTTTCTGGAGATCCACTCCCCGTCTCCAAATTCTTTCACTGGTCTCAGGTCTGTGGTCTCCTCGTTTATCTTTAGTTTGTCTATACTATCTCGGAAGGCCACTGATGTGGACCTACCAGGACGTGCTACCTTCTCCTCTCTCGTTGCAATGTTGCTCCCCACATAGTACGCGGAGCAGGTGGTGTTACCAGTGGTGGGACTCTCGCGTCCCTCCACTGGTGACACCACGGAGGATTCCCCGGCTGAGCCGGGACCTCCCTGTGGACCGTATTGCATTGCATTATCCATTTTTCATATATTTCCGGGGCTGCCGGTGAGAGTTGGTGGTTGTGGGAATGATGGGATATTGGTGTTCTGCATCCTGGCTCATCCCTGCATCTGCTGCTAGGACGGCCTCAGTCGCAGCGTCACCATTGGATGGGATAGGATGGATTGAGGGATGGGGTTAGAGTTCTCGGCTTGAATATTCTGTTGTATCTGTTTCTTATGGAACCAGACCAATAACAGGCGGCACCACGTGAAGGATATATTCAAGCCTTGCCTTGTAGATCATCACGACCTGCGCTACCTACAGAGGCCATTCGCCAGACCCAACACCGGACAGGTATGGGAATAGGGATTTGCCTACCTCCCTAGTCAAAAGCTAGGTCATGAAGATGGGCAAACCCCCGCCCAAAGACATAACATACCTAACCTCAAATTGTAATATCAATATTACAATTTTAGGTTATGTTTGTGTTTGGTATTGTACATATTTGAACAATAGCTATGCTTTGGTTTAATTCTACTGACATGGAAGTTTTAACATTTCTAAAATCTGCTGAACAGAAGTCTTTATAATATAACCACAAAATAATAGCCTCTTCCACGTCCATTTTCTACGTTCTACCGAACTAGACTGACGAGTAGCTCTCGCAACGCGTATTAGCGCTCAACATAGCCTTATTAGCGAATGTTCGTGAGAACTATTGGATTGTAAATGGTAGAAACCTAGCCAGAAGTATTCCTCATAAATGTATTCTTTGTAAACTAATGAGTAGTAAGACTTTAGAAATGAGTACAGTAAAAGCTCCTTATTCGCGCTTCCTTTATTCGGGTTTTCACTATCCGCGGAAAAAAAAAATTCTTTATTCGCGGATCTAATAAGTACATACATAATAATAAAATTATTCCAATAAATATTCAACCCAATATCCTTGTCAAATGGACTAATAAAAAAGTAAAATAGATCTTATTACAACTTTGCCTAAAGTATGTTGTTAAATGATATCGCCGGACGCCGAGGCTTTTGACAAAAGCCGCCTTCGCCGCGATCAGTGTTTTTAAGAATGTAAACAAACAGAATAAAAGCAACCTTATAGCTCAATAAATAAAGTATACATTTAAATGTTGTTGTTCCGTTTATAGTAAAAGCCGCTTTGCGTGTTTTATTGTTTCGTCTTTCACATTCGTTACAATAATTGTGATCGAGTAACACGTCTCTACTGCACTCTTTCTAGTTTATAATGTCAACTAAAAAAATGAGAAACGAGTTTCGACACGAAAAAAATCTGTGTTACCGCTTAAAGTGAAAATAGAAATTCTTGATTGTTTACGCCTTGGAGAGTCATTTGCATCCATATCACGCTCATTCAATGTCAACGAATCAACTGTACGATCAATAAAAAAATCCGAAGATAAATAAGCTGATGGAGGATACAAACCTGAGCAAGTATTTAATGCAGACGAAACTGCACTGTTTTGGAAGAGAATGCCAAACAATACATTTATTTCTAAAAGCGAAAAGTCCGCTCCTGGATTTAAGGCAGCAAAGGATAGAGTTACACTGCTGCTATGTTCTAATGCATGTGGAGATTGTCTCATTAAGCCACTGATGCTTTACAGATCGTTTAATCCTCGGGCTTTAAAAAATCAAAACAAGGACAACCTGCCAGTATTTTGGCGTGCTAATAAGAAAGCGGGCGCTTCTAAAGATTCAGAGACAAATTACACAACGCTCAACCTAACAACTAGAGCCAGAGCGACTAAAATTAGAAGGGCAGTTACCGAATCCCGCAATCTAAGGAGTGACTTGAAACAAAAAATCCTGGAATCTACAGATGAGCTCAACAATATTCTTAAAAATATCAAAGAAGGCGCTGTAGGAAATAAGCAATGTTTACCATCACCAACCTTACCGACTCGCAGACTAGACGCGGAGACTGCACCAACTCCAACTGCCACTCCATCCATCACCATTGACCATAAAATCCTGGAACACCTGAAAGAAAACAAAGAACTGATCAAACAGCAAACTGAAGAACTAAATAAACTTAAAAAAGAAATTAAAACTAACAACCAAGAAATAAAACATAACGAAAGCGGAAAAACAATAATTGAGGAACTTAACAATATGAATAAAAAACGAAATAGACCAAAAGATAATCAATATAAATTTCACTAGTTTAGAAGAACTGAATGTAGATATTTTGAAAGAAGAAACTAAGAATATTGGCAAGTTACAAGAAATCTTGAAAGAACAAATAAATATTTTAAAAGAAGAAAGCAACAATGCGAATGGTAACAATAACTTGGAAGAACTAAAAACATTTATAGAGAAAAAACTAACTTACGCAAATATAGCCGCAAAACCTAAAGGAATCAAAACACCGGATGTAAGGGAAAAGGAAGCCGAAGTTCACTCAATTATTGTTAGTCCAACAAATGAAAAGGAGACAGGGGAAGAAGTAATTAAACGAATAAGGTCAGCAGTTAATGCTAAGGAAGAAGGAATACAAATAGAAAGAATAAGAAAAGTTAAAGACGGGAAAGTAATAGTAGGTTGCAAAGATAAGGCAGAAACACCGAAATTAAGGAGTCGACTGGAAAAAGAAAAGTAACATCTAAACGTGAAGGAAATTACTAATAAGGATCCGTTAATTATAATTAAAAATCTACTAAGCTACAATAAGGAAGAGGACATAAAATTGGCTCTCAAAATGCAGAACAAGAACATCACTAGTTCAATAGCGGAGGAGGACTTCAGAGTAAAGGAGAAATATCGGAGGAGGGCAAGGAACTCGCATGAGGAACATGTCGTACTCCAGGTGTCCCCCAAGCTCTGGAGCGCTCTTACGACAGCTGGGAAAATACATGTAGATCTGCAAAAAGTATACGTGGAAGATCAATCCCCCCTAGTACAATGCACTAGATGTCTCGGATTCGGACATGGAAGGAGGAACTGCGAGAGCAAGGAATCCGAGATATGTATTGTGGAGGGAATCACTTAAGGGCTGATTGCGAGAGACGCTCTGAAGGACACTCCCCAAAGTGCCACAACTGCGTGGAGTCAAACCTTCAGAACGTGGATCACGGTGCCTTTGACGTCAACTGTCCTATAAGAAACCGTTGGGAGACGATTGCCAGGCGCAGCTACAACTACCTGTGCTAAGGACAACAGAAACAAATCCGTAACTGAGAATGGGAACAAATCTATTCAAATTAACCTCGGGCGAAGTAGAAACGCCCTTAGAAGACAATGCTCCCGAATTTGTATTCATAACTGAACCTTATACGAGTAATTCCGATCGTCTAAATATTAACAACTGTGATTATACTCTTTATCAATTCCCCACTTCCCGCCCTACTCTTGCTGCTCTTGCTATACGTAAGAGCGTAGCCTCCACTCTCGGTATCTCCTCTCACTCCACCTCTAATCTCTGCATAGTTCAATGCAGAGATCGATCGTCAGCTAGGAAATTATTTCTTATCTCTGTTTATCTTGAACCTCGCCACGATCCCTATAATACTCTCACTAATTTAGAACATTTTATTTTATTTTATTCTAACGCTTCCTTTCTCGTTTGTGGCGACTTCAATGGGTGGCACACTTTATGGGACTCAAGAGCGAATAACATCCGCGGAGACCTTATTTTCGATCTTATTTGTAACAATAATCTCATCATCCATAACACAGGCAACTCACCCACATTCCACACAGTTACACATCAACTCCCACGCGAATCGATCATTGACCTTACATTAACTAGTAATTGTTCTCATATTCACATAAACAACTGGTCTGTTAATCCGGGATTAGTTGTCAGTTCTGACCATTTTGCTATTACTTTCAATATCACTTTCAATAACATTATTCTCACAAACAACAAGAAACTCACCACATTCCGATACAACACCGCCAACGTTTACTGGGATCAGATTATTGACAACTTTTCGGGCGAAATTAGGGCCAGTCTGCCGCCGATTGAAGCCGTCGACTCCGCCTCTCCTCAAGACCTTGACGTTATTATCGATAAACTCAACAGTACTCTTAAAAGGACATGTGACAAACTGCTTCCCCGATCCCGTTATACTCCCCCTAGAGCTCCCTTCTGGAACGACGAATTGCAGACACTGAAGAAAAAAGTACTTCACGCTCACCATAGACTTTGTAGGTTTGTCAGACGTAAACTCCCCCTCCAGGACGCCATTGCCGAGAGGGATAGAGCTCGACAAGAATACTCTGCGGCCTTTTGCGCCGCCTCAACTAATAGTTTCAAAGATTTTTGCACTAAGCAAACCAAAGAAGATGTCTGGTCTGTTACAAACCGCATCATAAAAACAAAGCCCTTTTCTCAACCCCCCTCCACCCTCCGTCTCGGCGATGGCTCCTATACAACCTCCACTACTGACACCGCTGACGCTTTAATTAAGAATTTTTTCCCAGACGACACTGTTGACGATACTGACGCTCAAAGAACCACAAGAACATTAATGACCCAACCCTTAGATACTCCTTTAGAACCGAATTTCACTTACACCGAAATCCTCAACGGACTCCGACACATGAACCCCAAAAAAGCCCCTGGTATTGACCATTTTACATCTGACATTTGCCTCCAGTTTGCCACTAAATTTCCTGATTTCATAACCTCCTTATATAATAAATGCCTAACCCTAAATTACTTTCCCCGACCCTGGAAACATGCTGTCGTTAAAATCATCCCTAAACCTGGTAAAGACAATTATTCCCAATTATCCTCTTTGCGTCCCATTGGCCTCATTAATGTTCTTGGTAAATTATTAGAGAGACTAATCATTGACCGACTGACTTACCATCTGAACCGATGCAGTCTCAATAATAGCAGACAGTTCGGGTTTAAACAGCAGACCTCCACTTCTGCAGCAATCAGCACTGCCCTTGATCTCATCAGGTCAAGTAAGGCTAACGGGGAGCATGTCATCGCTGTCTCCCTGGACATCAAGGCCGCGTTTGATAACGCGTGGTGGCCTGCTGTTTTTGCCCGTTTACGTCATTACAACTGTCCTAGTAACATTTATAAAATTCTTCTGAGCTATATTGAAAACCGAACAGTTGGTATAGACTTCTCTGACACCTCCATTAGTAAACCTATGTCCCGAGGCTGTGTCCAGGGATCTGTGTGTGGGCCCACTATGTGGAACCTAATCATGGATGAACTCCTGGACATAGACCTCCCAGAAGGCTGCCACATCCAGGCCTATGCAGACGATGTTCTACTCATTTCCCATTCCCTTTCCCTTCCCGATTTACAGCTAATTACAAATACTGCACTTGAAAAAATTTACAACTGGGGCACGAGTGTTAAATTACGCTTTGGCCCCGAAAAGACTATTTTAATTAATTTTACTAATAAAGCCAGCTCACTGAGCATTGTCATGAATAATGTACAGCTAGTTTTTGTAATTAGTTTAAAGTATCTTGGCATAATTATAGATAATAAGTTAAGGTTCACATCACATGCGCTATATGTCATCGAAAAGGCTAAAAAGTTATTCCATGAGCTAAGTGTATTTTTGTGTGTTTTACAACCAAGGCTGTACATCTCGAAACTGTCAGTGACTTGAGTACGGCAGCTTTTATATTAACCTTAAAAAGATTTATAGATCGAAGGGGTAAACAACGTTATAATTATTGTGATAATGGTTCAAATTTTGTAGGAGCTCGGAATGAATTAAGTAAAATTGTTAGTTATAATAATGATTCGGTAATGCAATTTGGCTCTGATGAAGGTATTACTTTTATGCATAGTCCCCAATTTGCACCTCACATTGGGGGTCAGTTCGAGGCTGGAGTGAAGTCTGCAAAGTTTCACATCGAAAGAGTATTGACACACATTGACAGACATCTGACATATGAAGGAATAGTCTACGCTCTTTTATCAAATAGAGGCCATACTGAACTCACGTCCACTGTGTCCTTTATCGTCGGACCCGGCCGATTTAAGCCCACTGACTCCAGGGGGCCTACCACAAACTTTTAAAAACTATCATGTATCAGGAACGTTTTGTTGCAGGCTTAAAACAATAGTACTAAAATTCGTACCATGACCAATATAAAACAATATTGTTTTAATCCTGCGTAGTGATGTAAAAGAACGAATGATTGTCTATTCCCTGCGTAAGAAGAAAGCGAGATAGCTAATGTTTTTCGTATAGCGTCATCACTTTAGCACAGTGTTCCGAAACACGCACTTACAGTTAAGATTTTGGATTTTTGGGTACTTAATATTTTTAACCATATATGTGTAAAGTTTTTAAAATAAATAAAAGTACATTCAAATAAATTTGAAAACTTAATTTATTATCTAAAATTAATTCTTATCATAAATTTAAGACGTAAGTATGTCAAAAATAGGGAGCTTCGCGGTTGTGATTTCATGAAACGGAACTTTTATTAAGTCGTGACGAGTGTAGTAGTGGGCGATATAAATCGATACTAAAAAAATATCGATACATTACGCGATAATATCGCTTCCATCCGATATTATCGAAACGCCTAGTATCGAATTGAATATCGATATATTTCATCCGATATACCAAAAATCGAATTAATTCGAATTGCTTATTCCTTTAAATGTGCAACACTGACGAATTAAGTAACAATAAAAACATTATTTCATACATTATTGATAAACTAGCCTTTGCAATAACGAAACGCATACATGAGAGACTCTCCACGACGCGGCAGCACTAGTAGTAGTAGCATAGACCATAGAATCTATTTATGGTCACTTGTTTGTCTAGTCATTGGTTTCGTTCAATTCGTTCGTTCTCATCTCAGTGCTATCAACGCGCAAATATAACGGAAAACCTATTTATAAACGCTATTTAATTTGTTATTACAGTTTAAGAAAAGTAAATTCCGTAAAGTGTGTGCAGTGATATTAAGTATAACAGCTATTATCATATATTGCATTGAAAAAGCAAGCTGTGAATTTTGTGTTTTGCTTACCCGACTGTTTACGATTCATAAAGTAAGTATGTGTTCTTAACCTATAAATTACTAGGTATACATTTTTACTATTTAATAGCATGGAACAATAAATAATGGAATGTGAATGTACCTATTTTTGCGTGAAATGAGAATTTAACCGAGACTTATAGTGTATTTAGTGCATTTTGTTTTAGTCGCTAAGTCTGTTAATTAGGGATGGTATCGATAAAAAATATTTCGATGAATTTGTTTTTATTTCATAAATGTTTGTGACTTTGGATTTTACTTACGCATTTTTTTTCTTTTTCAGGCAAGTCTTTTAACATGGTACCTACAAAAAAAAGTATTGTTTGGAAATATTTCGAAAAAATTGATGAGAAATCTGCCAGATGCAAACTATGCCAAAAAATTGTTAAAACGGCTGGCAATACCTCTAATACGATGGCACATATCAAAAATGTTCATAAGGCGGTCTACTTGGAAGTTTTCAAAAGTAACAACAGTGCTGCTGTTATAAAACATTCTAATTCGGGTTCGTCCGATTCATTCTCCACTACTTCGAAACAAGATACCATTACGATATCGGAATCTTACTTAAACGAACATCAACTGTCGCCTTCAACTTCTACGTCGTCTTCAATGGATTGTAGTGAGATACTTACGCACAATACTCAAACTGATCAAAAGATGGATTATGATAGGGTGTTGTCTTTGAAACGCCAGAGATCAATTGAAAGTAGTTTTGGTGAAATACATGCGTATACCTCTACTGGGGACAAAACAAAAAGAATTAACAATGCGATAATGTTTATGATCTGTAGAGACAATCAACCTTTTTCATTAGTTGAAAATGAAGGTTTCAAGAATCTTCTGAAAGTAACAGTGCCTCATTATAAGATTCCTAGCAGAACCTCTGTGACACGCTGGATAGATGAAAAGTATGATGCATTATCAACAGTAATGAAAAATAAATTATGCTGTGTAGAAAATCTTACACTAACAAGTGACATTTGGTCAGATCTACAAATGCGAAGTTATCTAGGTGTAACTGCTCATTTTGGCATCGGAATTGAATTTCATGTTGTAACTTTAGGTGTTTACCACTTAGATGAAAGGCATACTTCCGAATACATTGCACAAACACTCACTAAAACATGTGAAGAGTGGGGATTTAATACTGATAAGGTCACAGCAGTAGTAACAGATAATGCTGCAAATATGGTGAAGGCTGTCGAAATTGCATTTGGGAAAAAAAAGCATATCCCTTGTTTTGCGCATACACTTAATTTAGTAGCTCAACATGTTTTGGCTATTCCAGAACTACAGGAAATATTAACAAAAGCAAAAAGTGTTGTTACATTTTTTAAACAAAGTTGTGTTGCAAGTGACGAGTTGCGTAAATCAATTCAAGCTGACACAAAATTGATTCAGGATGTCCCAACACGTTGGAACAGCACATACTATATGATTGCTCGTTTCCTTGATTTACGAAATGCTGTGAGTGAAATTTTGATTCGTCATAAGACAGCACCGCCGATGTTAACTGGTATGGAGTTGACTATATTAACATCGCTTCTTAACGTACTACAACCACTAGAAGCAGCGACTAAGGAAATATCTGGCGATAAATATTGCTCTAGTAGCAAAATCATTCCATTAGTGCACTGCATGATATCAAAACTGAAAAACTTAGTCATTGAAGAATCTTTAATCAAGGATGTACAAAAACGCACTCTTACTGAAATTAATAAACGAATGGGCGCAATCGAGCAGGTATCAGCATTAGCTATCGCTACAATATTAGATCCAAGATTTAAAAAACTTCATTTTGAAGATGCCATGGCGTGTGCAAATGCCGTCATTAAAATTAAAGAGATGATTAAAAAGAATCAACAGGATGAATCTACTGTGGAATCTGACTCTGACAACTCAGACAAAATTAGTCTATCATCGGATCTTTGGAGTGATCACCATAAACTGGTACAACGAAATTGGAAAACAAATAATACCAATGAAAGTCTTTCAGATGAGTAATCGCTTTATTTGAGGACTCCAGTGAGTAGATTTAACGAAAACCCATTAGAAGTGTGGGCAGACTATAAAATACAGTTCCCAACGTTATACAATGTGGCTTTTAAATATTTAACCATGGTGGCTAGCTCAGTTCCATCTGAACGGCTTTTCTCAAAAGCCGCACAGGTTCTTACACAGCAGAGAAGCAGATTGCAAGCCAAAAGGGTCAATAAAATTTTGTTTTTGCAAAGCTTAGAGAAGAAATACTGGGATTTATAAATCTTTCACTTTTGGGTCGTATGGCCATTGATTTCATTTGATATATAAATAAAGTTGATTTGTTCTAGATGTTGTGACTCATATTAATAATATCAACCTTCCCTATTTAATATTAGAAACTATTTTAATAGAGTAAGTAGGAAATTACTTACGATATTTTAAAAATATCGATATATATGTTCGATATATCGCAAAGTATCGATAGAACATTACGATATATTATATCGAAAATAATATCGATAT